>JAJLSF010000444.1:0-23010 GCA_030567395.1 Citeromyces hawaiiensis
ATAAATTTTTAATAGTAAAAGCGCATATGCCTCGAATAATCCTGGGAATCGCCAATGTACTTTGACAATCTCCACCCTAATTTACTCAATGTTGTAAAAGTGATTGCAATAGCCCAATGAGGTGTATTAGGACAATTTACAGCTGTCTCATGATGACTGTACCTATGATGGGATGTACAATCTTTGTCTTCTCCTGTCCTAACAACTCAAACTTTTGTCATTTGTATTCATTTCTGTACTATTGGAAAAGACAGAGTGCAAGATGCTGTTAAATATGTTTCGAAAAAGGCACGCCTGTGTCACCCCTGGTCTATAAACCTATTTCGTAGGGAAGAGCAAAATGATCTGGGTTATTGTAGAGCAGTGGTGAGTAACGTATGTTCTGAGTGCAGATCGAGAACAAGGAACAAGACGCGAAACACTTGAAGGATGCACAAAGAATGGCAGAAGTGGAAATATCAGACTCTGAAACCGAATCCTGCTCTATTCTCAGGATTCCTGAGTCTCTCATAGAAGTAAATACGCGAAAATCGGCATCCCGTGTGGTGAGATCATTGAGAAAGCGAAGCTTCAGACAGAGACATGTCTACACTGCGGATCTAGCCAGGTTTCTGAAGTTGAAAACTTTGGACGAAATGGAAATCATGAGCTTGGCTGGTCACTCTGACCAGGCCATTATCAGAGAGTTGAACAGAAAATATCTTTTGTTAAAGAGTGAGAATGACAAGACAAACAAAACCCACAGATTCAAGAAGAGAAATTTCGACTTGTATGTCGAGGATTTCAAAAATTATATGGCGACAGGAGCTGGCAAGACTTTTTACGACGCCGCTGATGAGGACGAGGTCAAAGAAGAGGACCGTAAATACGACGAAGCTGAAACCGAGGAACCTAATCACTCAGAACATAGACACGAGTATGAGACTGAATTTAGCGATGTTGAATTCAAGTTGCTTGATGTTGACGAAGGTCTTGGTAGTACAAGAGGCGATGGATCGGATAGACAGAAGCATGATGTATCAAAACAGGATGAAGGACTGAACACTCAGTCTAGCAGGAGAGGAAATGAAGATATCTGCAAAGGGAACGAGTATATGATTCAGCGACCCACAGAAAATGCTCAAAGTAGCTCTTCAGATACCCATATTAGCGATAACGAAGAAGAACCTGTCACTGCTGGTGATATATGCGCCCCAAAGTTCATATTTCCACCTAATGAACCTGCAGTCGATTTATCAAAAGAGGACGTTGAAATGGAAGATATTTACGAAGCCATGCCTCACATCGAGTCAACCGATAATGTGTCCCCAGAGACAGCCGAAGGTGGCGATGAAGACGAAAACTCAGGCCACGATGCCTCAGATTTGGGCTACCCGAAAAGGTTGCGCAAAAGAAACTTCGAGCAGACGCACATTTATACCATTGATCTCATTCGGCACCTGGGTCTCATGGAGGAATCAGAATTGCGCTACCTTTCTAACTCCAATAAGAGTGAGGCGGAAATTCACAAGATCTTGAATGGTTTATTTGTCCGAAAGAGGGCGAAATTGGAAAAAAAGGGGCAGCTGGGTGGATACTTTTGTAACGAAAGTTTCTATGACTGTTTGAAGCAGGATCGCGCACTTTTAAAGAAGCGGGTTTACGAGGAACCAAACGTGGACTCTCAACTCCTTGGCAGCGATGCGTCTGACGATCCATGGTCAAGCGCATCAGAGGGATCCCAAGATAGTGCGCCTCAATCTCCCGACTCTGAGAGTTCGATTACAAGCAAAAGATCTAGAATTTCTGCCCCACCGGTATCTGTAGGAGATCGTGTCTACAGATCATACGGCCATGCGCTGAAAGGAGTGCTCCCGGCTTCATTTACCTCATTGAACCACGAACTTCCAAAACCATACCAGGAGAGATTCAAACCTCAGAAGGAACTATCTCAAATCTCAGAAGATGATTTTGATTTATTCGCCAGCGAGGTTGAGAGTGAGGCGGGAAGCCCGAAGAGTGAAAGTCCAGATGAAATTGACCTGTTTGGCATGGCTGAAGAGGACTATCGTTCTGGTATTCAAAGAATGCTGAATATAGTAAGATGTAAAAAAATGGTGCCCGAGAGAGATTCGCAGTCGATGCGGAAATCCAAGACGCAATCCAAGGAATTCTTTGAGCAATTTAGCGATCAACCGAGTCGGCGCCCAAAACACTTTGTGAACCACGCCGTTCCATCTCACCGGGTATCCAAAGTATCCACTTCGCCCAAACATTCAGCGCATCACTCAACGCATCGTTCGTCCCACAAATTATCCAAATCCGCAAACCACTCCAAAAATCATGCAATGAGCCACCCTCACAAATATGCAGAGGAGGATTTTGACTACTGGAGAACACCCACAACGGTGAATCCGCAGATCGAAGTAATAGACTTGGAACAAACTCCATCTCCGCCTTACCATGGTCATGAGACAGTTCCCCTCAATGAGACCTCTGATGGAGTATATAACTTTCAGCGCCTTGAAACACCTCATTTTGTAGACTCCAAATTATGCAAAGCAGCACTTTCTCCGTTAGAAATGCATTTCGAAGGTGACAGTGTTACTTTCCCCATGAAAGACAGCGTGCTGATTTTGGCGAGGTTTTCTGACAACACGGCCAAAGCGGAAAAGGTTGTCAATGAAATGCTGTGGTTGTGCAGAAAAAAAAAGGGCCATGAGGTGACTATTTTGCTGAAACGATTTCTAGAATGGGTCCTTGTAAACACAGATAACATCCCCCTTTTGAAGAACTTGAGCTTTCTACTGAAAAAAGTTGTCCATGTTGCTTTATTTAAGGAATCAGACCTTTTAGTGCTCGGACATCTGGCTCTGTTGCTCAATTGCCTTAACACTCTGCTCCATAAGCAACAAGAGGAGGAAGTGATAGTCAAATACTTTCACTGCATGCTTAAGATTCCGCCTCACGAGCTATATTCCTTGTTCCAGTCTGACCATGAGCATCTCTGCTCCTTTGCTATTGCTATGCATTTGTGTAAAGACTGGAACTTTTTCAACAGAGCAGCAGTTACCGCAAGTGCAACAAATGCTTTGGAGTACATAGAGTTTATTTCCTCTTTCAAGAAGTCGACATGCGAAAACTGGGCCATGGTGGAGTCAGTAGCCTCCCTCGATCTACACGAAGCCGAGGTGGGCTGCCTTCTTGAAACCATTTATAACCAAACGATCAAGTTCAACTGGATCCTTCGAGAAAAGGTAATTACAAAAGTGTACAACATTTTTTCGAGACGAAAGTTCTCTGGATTTCCGAAGGAGAGAGAAAATCTTTGTCTTCAACTGAGCGTGCCGAACGAGCACTTCAAAGAGGCAGACTCTTTGTTGACAAAGTATTTGCGTCTTTTATCACTCTACGTGCGCAGGACTACTGACAGCAAGAGGCGCCTTCTGGAAAAAATCACTCCGCTGTCGGACGTTGGATCTAGTTCAAAGCAAACTGTAGTGAACAGGGTCAATATGCTGCTTGTTATGTCGTTACTCTTCGAGCGAGATTTCCAGTTTCAGTTGATTCCCTCGGTAAAACGGCTTCTCGACTTCGGTATGTACAATCACGGATTCACGGTACTTAGGACGCTTTTCAACCTTGGCAGACCTTTTGATCTTTTAGCATTTGTCCTGAGATACTGTGTCAACCTCAAGGCGACACAGAAAGACATTGAAAAATTGCTGGAAGAATTGGAGTTTCGGTTTGCAACGTCTGAGTTTTTCCCAAAACTTCTGCCATGTCTGCTTCCCCTCTTTGAGTCGCCATATGTCTCCATTTTCAAACTCTTGAGACTGGTATCTTGCGTTTCAAGCAGTTGCGCCGACTGCGAGCTAGACAAACTCCTCACAATTCTTCGAGAAGTCGTTACTTCGACAACTCAAAGTGTGAGTTCTAGCTCCGAAAAAAAGACGGCTTGCTATGCTATCGAGGTATGGGTTGCAGTATCTCGACTTTTGAAACGTTCATGGTATCAGGTGATATACATGGATTGGAACTATGCTAAAGCAACAAATACCGGGTTTGATGATCAACTCAGCATGGTGTTTCTTTCCGAGGTTCTCAAGTACCGCGACAAAGAGCTCTATCTTTCTGAATCTCTGCTTTTTTGGAAGGCTTTGGTTTCGAATGTCGTGAAAGCACACGATGGTTCAGTATTTTCGAGTTATCTCGAGCAGCTAATGAAACTTGTTCGGGAAATGGATCCAGCAAATCCTCTTCTGAGTGACTCATCCTCTTCGATGAAAGAGCAGTACGGCCTTCGGGTCGCCATACGACTATGTGGCTCGTCCAGCGTCAACGCGAACTCAAACAAACTCTTGCTGACTATGCTTCTGTCTATTAAAACCGAGCTTGCCTTTTTAGAACTGCACCAGCGATTCCGTCTCTCTTTTTACAAGGCATTTCTGACCCCGATAATCCGGTACATGAACTATACTTCAAGCAGAAATTTCTTGAAAACGTGTATGGAGTTTGTGGAGATAAGAAGCAAACTTGAGATCCCACAAATGGTTGTGAGTGATGGTTTCGGCATGCTCTTGGAAGACAAACCCGGTCCTCTCAAGGTTTGTGAGTTCTTGCAAGAGGAACTGGTCACACATGTAATCCAAAAGACGACAGATCGATTCTACCAAAATGCTTCGGATTATATTTTGGTTAAATACTCGAACCCATCTGTTCACTTTGCCATGGAGTCCTCGGTCTTTTTTCCTGTCTGCCTTCTGGTATACGTTTATGCAATTCTGTGTGAGTCACCTATCATGCTGATCCACTGGTTCGAGCTGCTGTTACGATTAGTAGAACAAAAATCTTCCGCAGGGCTCAGCGAAGCTGATCTCTGGTGCTTGCTCAGACTGTTGAAGGCCCTCCACAACTGCCGCATGCCACATAGCGTCTATGTGAATATCTCGAAGGTAGCTAAGAAGGTGCGGCAGAGTTTTTCAACCTTCTCTGACTACTCGCATTTGCAGGTGTTTATTCAGACACTGTTAAGTCCGTCGGATGAGATTCCTTTGTCTTTGACATTCCACAGCCTATGCCATAAACTTTTGCCAACCGCAGAAATGCTTATGGAGAGGCACTTTGAAGCGTTGCGAAATAATAATTCAGGCACAACGTGTATGTATACTTTGCCGGAGGCACTCGTTGACTGGGAGAGCGATATGGGAGACGACGGACGGGAAGTGTCAGCAAATATCTCCCTCGATTTTTTCTCGTAAAATACTCACTTCATTGTTAGAGAAGGTTGGAAAGCGGAACCTTAATACACGAGGTGTCGAAAGTGAGACTTGCGAAACAACAGGGAAGTTTTCTGGAATTAAAAGAGAGTCAGAGACAAAGAGTACCAAATTTTCTGATCATCAGGCATTGGTCTAGAATACCAGGGTATTGTATCAACGACCAAGAACTACGCATTCAAAACATATACTTTATTTAGCATAATTTTAAACTAGCACCAAAAAGCATGTTCCATTTTTTTAAAACGGACTTTGCTACAAGAGGTGAATAGACAACAAAAGAGAATTCAAAAGAATCAGAACAACAGAAGCACGGTATGACTGGACGGATCATATAATTTAGGTTCGGAAAAAGGGCTCTGATGAATATTTGATTTAAAAAGTGAATTGAAAGCGTTCTATGAATTCTACGACTTAAAATAAAACTTAGGGTGAAAACAATCTGATAGTTGACAGCCAAAAAAAAAACGTCACAGACAGGATTCGAACCTGCGCAGGCAGAGCCCAATGCCTAAACCGCTTTTCAAGAAATAGCAGGGCATCGCCTTAACCACTCGGCCACTGTAACATTAAAAGCGAGCAATTGGAAATATCTTATAAGACGTGAGATAATGTTCTGTTGCAAAAGTGATGAAATTTTCATATGAGAAAGCTCGTTGAAATGCTCATTTCCATAATTAAGGAAGCAAAATATTGATGGTAATCGAACTCGATTTGAATAGATCCCAATCATTGAAGAACTTCTTTCGTTACCAATATCCCCCTGTCATGCGATAACAGTTTCAGGGACGATTTGACCGGAAACTCATTTTTTCGTTTCAAGTACCGTGTGACGTCTTCTGTGATTAAGAACTTGCAGCACATCGATCCCTGACTATTTTTTCTTCAGCCGAGAAAAAAATGTTGAGTTGAAAAAAGGTGTTCTGTCGGTATGATGGTATATAGGGATCTGGAAACCGATAACGTTTAGGAGAGGAAGCTGATATTGATCGGACTTGCCACCCAAAGTTACCAATATAACGTTGTTCTATTTAGAGAAGGCAGAATCGATGAAGGGTCCAATGCATTCTCTATGAGGATGCAATTGATGCGTAACAAAATACATTCACAGCCGATGGTACTGTTTCTTGTTGGTACAAGTGATATGGCTCTATTCCATCTTTTGCTATTAATAGACTAAAAACTGATGAGGCACGAGAATAATTGTATACTCACTGTGGAATATAGTTGAGTTTGAAATCTCAATTCTGGAGTGCGAGGTCAGTAATTTGTCCTGGTCTTTCTTAATGAATTGTTCCTGTATCTCGGTTATCAGCTCCCTAAATTAAGTATTGATCATCGGTTCGTATGGTTTCCTCGATTGAAGTTCAATTGATGAGTTCATAAGTTGTAGTGCCTCACTATCTACAATTCAGTAAGGTCTACGGCGTGACGGGAACAACAGCCCTATTTTCGACGGCAGTTGATTTGTCAAGGAAGCACGGATGCAGACGCAATTCCATTTAATTGTCAGCGACGAGGGCAAAAATTATGAAGACTCTTGTTACCTCACATTTTTGGATCAGATGACTCAACAGTAAAGTATCCGAATAACAAAGGTACCCAAATAGAAATCAGTCAGATGAATGAGATCTGGCGGAATGCCTTAAAACGTCATTACTACACTAATCATGGTGTAAGGTTGATGTACACAAACAATCACAATAACAATAAGCTTGCCTGCTTTCGAAGGATGTTGCTTTCACTCATGGAAACAGGACGACTACAATATTACTAGGCTTATTGCTAGCTGCATGGATTTATTCCCGACAGTCTCCTCGCAATTCGAGGATGGTCGGATGATCGCTGCTACTGATACAGATCATACCAATCCGGTTAGCACATTGAGACCACGGTTTTATCCAAAGGCATTCTCACGAGCGCATATCCTCGTTGGCCCAGTTGGATTTAGGAAGATGAAAGGTTTCGTCGTCATGTGTTGTTATGATCAATCAGCGGATGTTCAGCAGCTGTTCAAACGGTGTTTCCCATACTAGGCGTTTCCCGTTGAAAATATCAGTCGGATGTATTTCCCGATGAAGAAAAAAAGGTTGACGTGCTTCACGTCTTTGTCTTTGGTGGTTCCAGTTCTTGGTTTTTCCAGTTCTTGCTGATTCCCATGTAATAGAACAGTCGGATGATTTTCCCGATGAAAAAAAGGTTGACGTGCTTTACGTCTTTGATGGTTGCAGTTCTTGGTTGTTCCAGTTCTTGCTGATTCCCATGTAATAGAACAGTCGGACGAGTATCCCGATGAAAAAAAAAGTAGCCAAGAAGTAAAGAAAAGAAAAAAAGACGAAAAAAGAAGAAAAAAGAAGAAAAAAAGAAGAAAAAAGAAGAAAAAAAGAAGAAAAAAAGAAGAAAAAAAGAAGTAAAAAAGAAGAAAGAAAGAAGAAAAGAAAGAAGAAAAAAAGAAGAAAAAAAGAAGAAAAAAACTAGAGTTAATAAGGCCCACGCTTAATTATGGCGGCGGTGGAATCGCTAGCGTTGAGTTAGTAGTTGAAGGCGTGACAATTGACAGACTGAAATACATAGAAAAAGGGGGATCTTGCGGTGAGTATCCTTAGATCTACTAACTACCTACAGCTCTATGGCATGATGTCACTGTCCCCATGAGCAGACAATCTACAGGTCCTCAAATGGGTATTCAAACCCTCCTCGGAGACACTCAAGTACGTATTAAAAGCTCACTGACTAGATGCAGCTCCTCGAACATCTGTACATTCGGCTCTCTCTCGATCGGTATGCGCTACTGCAGGGGAAAGCTTCTGGTTGAGAGTTAATCCTTTTGAAGATAGTGTTTATTATCCAGCCAGAATTACTTCAAGCGTTCCAAGATAAGGCACTTTTAGGTTTCACCTATACATTGTATGCCATTACAAGCTGAAATGTAAACATCCAGTGTAATATGCTGATACCAAGAGAGTCAATTATGTTGTGCAGGCTGGAACCAAAACAGAAGGTGGTTTTAGCCATTGCTCAGTGCTACACAACTTTTTTCGATATTGATAGCATTTCAGTTAAACATCAAAAAAAAAGAACACCTCTGGATTTGTCGCTCACAGACTTCCTAGTTGAGTCTATTGCATCCTCAAAGAAAGTATGCGTGAATTTGATCTTGGTGTCTTGAGAGTATTTGAATGCCGTTTTCCGAAGCTTTCAATGAATTCCCTCAATTAACTCGATGAGACTGCACTCTTTAACACCGTATCGACCCAATAACCCCAAGATTTCAACTGCAACCTATTTATTACAATAAGATAGACAATTATGTTTCGTTGCGACGAAAAGTATCTGTCTTGTTTACGATTACGTAGCAGAACCTGTATAGCAGATGATACCGAGCAGAGGAAGTGGAGCAAAAGCGATATAGTCTCCAATTTCTTTCCTGTGCAGCTGCTCGTTTCGCTTTCTCTTCTCTCAATTAGGTAATTCATTGTGACAAACAAATCTACACTGAGCCACGCGCAGGTCGTTATCGAAGTTACTCTGGATAGATCATTGAGAGACCCAAGAATGATCAGGACAAAATCTGAATGCTGAAGGTCTCACATTTCCAGGGGTCAAGGGATCACCACGAAAAAGATGAGATACATAACGTGGCAAAACCTTTTAAACCGAAAGCATTTCCCGAGCTTTTTCATCTCAAACTGCTTTTACAAAAACTGTCAAACTAGCGGCTTGTTTGAGTGTTTCTTTTTTCTAGAACGCTCGTCTCTCAGGAATCGTGAATCATTACAGATAAGAAGATCTTCTTTTTTATAGGTATGTGTTACGATGGGGAGCAGTCATGTGCAAGTGACACAACGACGTGATCTTCGTATAGGACGATTTCTTATACTGTGATACCGAAAAGAAACTAAAGTAGCTTCAGTTTGAAGAGGAATTATCTGGTGTATTGTGAGAACATATACAGGTTTGTGCGATGTCTATGAAATTGCGGTTATTCGATTAAAAGGACCACAGAATAGATTTCAAGCTGATGCTTTTTTCCTCACACTCACCGAGGATATTCAGTCACAACCAGTGATTAGCTCAAAAACAAAGCTTTCATCACAATCCTATAACAAATTTGAGTAATTGAAGCTGGTCTTATAATGAGAAAGCAGCCGCTCCCAAACAAACAGTCTATTGCAATTTCCGAGTAAAATGAAATTACGTAGGCGAAGACAGCTCGCATCAGACAGAAAACAACCTCAAATATGAATAAATAACACCAAAAACTATCTTCAATCGAAGCTAGTTGACTCAACCATTTTTTAAAAAATTCATATGTGCACCCATTACTGACAGATAAATGTTGAAGAAAATTCATCGACAGCCGCGCCACTGAACTCGTCAGACAGTTTCATCTTGTTGAAGTATGTTGAGGCTTTTTTAAGAAAATTAGGGCCGTGCCATGAGGTTGCCAAACACCATCGTGGGATGTCTCAATAAAAAGAGCAAAGCTTATGTTCGTGGTTCTAGGAGATCCACATCATGCTCATGAAAAAGTAACAAGTTTCACCTGGATAGTTTCGACCGTATTTGCGATCGGTCCGTCTAGTCGTCCTGTTGTGCTTTTATCAGGCTGATTTCCGTCTCTAGCTTATCACAAGATTTCTTCGCATCCAGCAGCACGTTGATAGCCTGTACCAGCTTATCAAACTCTTCAATAGTTCTCTTTGTGGGCATTGTGGGCTTGACAGCTATCCCCAGTTCGTTCAATGTGGCCTGAATTTTCGCCTGCAAAGAGGGCTTAAAGCTAGCAATCTTAGTTGAACGTAGTGACACACCAGAAGTTATTCTCTCCTCGTGGTAGGTGAGACCGTACACCTCCTGATCTTGCTTCGAGAGCTTTGAATCTATAAATTCGTGGATAGCCGACTTGTCAAAATCTGAATTTTGGTAACGAGGATCAAGTCTTCCCAAAAGTTGTTTGGAGTTGAGTCTCTTTTTAGAGCCGTTCAAATATGCATTGGGGTTGGAAGCAGCGGCCAAAGGAATGGTGGGAGGCACAGGGGTCTCCATTTTTCTTCTTTTAAACTTGTTGTCGTTACTGAGTAAGCTTGCATAAAGTTGACTGATTCCCTGCGAATTCATGTGCTGATTGATTGATCCAGACGTCTGAGGAGAATCAAGTAATCTGAGGAGAGCACTTCTCTCCGAGAGTGTTTTTTTCGCATACAATTCAAATTTGCGGGCTTCAATGATTAGTGATTCTTCTTCGGCAATTTCTGCAGGTGACCTTTCGAGTAATCTAGCAAGATGTGCCTTCCTCTCAATTTCGTGATCCTTGTTGAACGTCTTGAGCGCATTCAAGAAGTTGGCGGTTTTTTCGTCGGGTTCTTTATTTTGAAGCTCTATCACTTTTGCAGAGAAAAGATAAAAGCGTTCTTTCAAATCTTCTAAAGAACGTTCGTTCTTGTTGTCATACCGGTCGTATATAACATGCCACCTAAGATCAAAAGCAGCACACAATTCAAACAACTCTTTCGTTTGTTCGTAGTTCCAGTCTCCTTTTTCGTCATCATGCTCGCATTGTCTGTATTCATCTTCTGTAAAGCTAGGGAGGGAAAGGGTTGTATTGTATCTTTCAAAAGGATACGGCTGATTCTCTGTCAATTGACCGGATCCTCTGATCCAGTGTCGCAGTTTGAGACCATCTTTTCTTGCTGTATCTTGAAAATACTCCAAATTCCAGGGAGTTGCCTTGTTTGTGTTGTTCAATTTTTCCTTAAACTTCGCAGGGTCTTCGCTCCTGACGGCTAGCGGCGGCGTAGACTCACCAATCAAGTTGAAAAGTTCTCTATTGATTGCCTTTTGCTTTTTGGAGCCCTTTGGGGGAGCCTTGCGAGGCTGACTGCTCTCCCGACTGACGTTGAGAACTTCTAGAAGATCTGACGACATTTAGATGGTGTCGGGGTGTGAGGAAGACGATTGTTTCCAAATGAGCCCACATAGGCCTTGCGGGAGTTTGAGATACAAGAACCCGCCAAGACAGAGGAGGATTTGCAATTGGAACTTGAGAGAAGAAGAGTAAGCGGAAGGAGGATGCAGGAGCAAGCTCAAAAGGCTCGTTTGGAAAAACTGCTTGAGAAGGAAAAACAATACGAGCTTTATACTTCTCTCAAGGAGGAGATCAAATCGCTCAATAGAAAGGCGGCTCAACAAAAACTGTCTGCTTATCAGTTTGAAGATGAAGCTGATTTCTCTTGAAGTATCTGTCAGGGCTGGACAAGTCGCTCAAGAGAGCTCGGAATCAAGATTTGGGGGAAAATGAAAATGAAGGCCCGCCCACTTTCCCACTCGTAAACGTTGCTGATGAAAACCTGAGCCCAGAAGATCTCAAAGAGAAGCGAAAGCAGAAACTTCTCAAGGCCAACTTTGACGCCAGGATGCGTGCCAAGCAGGAAAAGGAGTTGGAAAAAGAGATACAAAAGGAGAAAAAGCAGAAGGATGAGAGTTGGCGAAAATCTGATCTGCAAAGATGGATCAGCGAAAGAAGAGGAAAGCTTGATTCGTTGATCGAAACGAAAAAGAACCGTGAAAAACTGAGAAGTGAGTTGAGCAA
This sequence comes from Citeromyces hawaiiensis, assembly GCA_030567395.1. Lineage (NCBI taxonomy): Eukaryota > Fungi > Ascomycota > Pichiomycetes > Pichiales > Pichiaceae > Citeromyces > Citeromyces hawaiiensis. The sequence goes on from JAJLSF010000444.1 coordinate 11,851, forward strand.
TCGTAAATCGCGTGCTGCTCAAATAAGGATGAAAAACATTGCATCCTTGGCTTCTGACGACAAGCAAAGAGCGCCCACCAGAGGCAAGAGAGCTATGACTTCCACTATTGATAACGACCCTAACGATACTTTCGGTGCAAACGACGATGACTGGGCTATTTAGAGATATTGCTAATGTTGAAGATGTTGAGCTTGAAGGAGAGGAAAACCAGCAAATTTTTACGCTGGAACAAGAATTACTGGACTTTGATCCCACTTTTACCGTTGAAGACGTCTACAACGACAAGTTCGACTGGAAGTTGAGTGTTTAACATAAATTTCTCAGAGGTGCTGCGCCTTATGATCCTGAAGACCAACATCAGCAGCACCAGATACGTCTGAACGCGGAGAGAATACGAGTTCCTGAAGTGTATTTCCAACCATCTATTGCTGGGGTTGATCAGGCTGGGATTACTGAGCTTGGTGCTGATCTGTTGCTCAGAAGAATGGGGGCAGGTGGCTTCAGTGGGGACAGTTTTGATGCTTTGCAGGATATTTTTGTCACAGGGGGACAAGCCATGTTTGAGAACTTTGAGCAAAAACTTTACAATGAATTCAAAACTGTTTTCTCCCGACGGATCGCCGCTCAAGGTGAGGCGGGCGAAAGATCCCGTCCTGGACGCCTGGAGAGGTATGGCGATGTGGGCCCAATCGGAAGATGCTGAAGCTGGTTATGTTACCAAATGTGAGTATGACGAGATGGGCCCAGATGATATGAAGGAGCATAATCTGGGTAATGTGGATTGTTAGTCCTAAACATAGTTCAGTGAAACGTGAATGTAAGACTTGAAAACATGTGGTGAGCTGTCATCTTCAAATTTTGCTAGACGATACAAAGAAGGATGTCACGTAGAGCTTTTACATTGAGTTTTTTTCTTATGAGGCTAGTTCAATTAAGTTGATTTTCCGATACCTCTCGTTCGATAGAACCATTCTTGGAGACGCAGGTATGCTCATACGTTATAATCTCATTATGGCAGCGCAATCCAGAAAAACCTGATCATCAGTTAGACAAAAGAGCCGGCTCTTCAATCAATGAGTGTATAAGCATCGAGAAAATCGGTAGTTGCGGTACGCTACTTATGATTGGACAACTTTATTCCCTTAGCTTACTGAGCATACTTTAGACGGCAAAAATAATGACAGATAAATATCCGGTGAAACATGCGCTCTTACAGGCATTTCCGACACTTATTTTATATCAAAGCCAATCATATATCCTGGATCAGAATATTGGTGTCCGGATCGCCATATGATATCGTCTTCATCTGCCAAAAGACCAAAGATCAAACCGCCAAAACGCCTTAACTCGCAAGAAATAGATTTTGACTCGAACTGGAGTACTTTGGAAAATGCTATTCGACAAATTTTGAACAAAGACTCATCCTCCCTGTCGTTTGAAGAGCTCTACCGCAAATCCTACAACCTCGTTCTGAGGAAATACGGCAAGGCGCTTTATGAGAATGTTTGCTGTTCAATAAGAACTCACCTGGAAGATCGCGTACGGCCAGAACTCTTACAACAGGAACATTTGCTTGACATGTTGATCCAACGATGGGAAGACCATTTGTTAGGTATGAGAATGATAAGTGACGTTCTAATGTACTTGGATCGCGTATACTCAAAAGAGCTTCATTTGCCCTTGATCTATGACGTGGGTCTGACACTGTTCAAGGAGTCAGTCATAAAAAGTCACGATAACGAGCTCGGGAAACGAGCCATTTCTCTTTTGATATCGGAACTGGCAAAACTACGTTCTGGCCGGGTAGTCAATAAGTTTTACGTAAAGTCTACCATTTCCATGTTTGAGTCTCTTGCCGAGGATAATGATCCGACAAAAGGAGGTGATGACTACTACATGAGATTTTTTGAACCTGTCTTTTTGAGTGAGTCGCAAAAACACTTCTCTGACTTGATATCCGATTTGATGCCGGAAAAGTCTGGTTCGGCGTATTTGAACAATGTGATGCAGCTTATCCAGGACGAGGAATCGCGCAACCAGTTCTTTTTACCTGATCAGACGTACACAAAGCTTGTCGATATTATGGACAACGTTTTGATTGCGTCTAATTTGTCATTATTCCTTGGACATGAAAATGACGGTTTGCGAAGCTGGGTGCTCGCCAATGACTATGATAAACTCACCAAGAGCTTCAAGCTCAATCAAAGAATAGACACAAACCACCAAATCCTGAATTATCACCTTTATAAAGTCATTTCTACACACGAGCAGGAGCTGAAACCCACGCAATCGGATACAAAGGATAAGAAAAACCTAACACATGTGGCCATCCAGTGGGTGGAGAAAATCATCGCCCTGAAGCTAAAATATGACACTATTTTCGATACCTCGTTTTCCAATAACGCAATGGTTCGCAAAAACGTGGAGAATGCTTTGTCTGATTTAATCAACAGAAACCCTAGAAATGCAGAGTACCTGTCGCTATTTGTTGACCACAGCATCAAACACATGGCCAAAGTGCAAACTGAGCAGGACCTTGAAAAGGTGCTAGATAGCTGCGTCGAAATTTTCAGGTTCCTCAAAGATAAGGACCTTTTTGAAAAATACTACAAAAATCATCTCGGTAAGAGACTTCTCACCAGCAAGTCTGTCAACAACGATTTGGAGCTGATTTTCATAAATAAGCTCAAGGTTGAAATCGGATCCTCATTCACGCTACGATTTGAGGGCATGTTTCGCGACATTCGCTTGTCTAAAGACTTGGTAGCCGAATTCAAGAGCTCCAAACTCAAGCCTGGCATAGAGCTTGAGTCAAACATTTTAACAAAAACTTTTTGGCCCATGCCCCTTACTAACATAGAAGTTGCCTACCCTGCGGAGCTGCAAGAATCAAAGGAAATGTACGAGCAATTTTACCACACAAAATTTAGCGGGCGAAATTTGACCTGGTGCCCTAATTTTGGAAATGTTGACATGCGCCTCAAAATGAGCAAAAGGAACTACGAAGTAAACATGCCGACTTTCTCTGCCTTGGTAGTCTTGCTGTTTGCAGAAGACCCTTCCAGGACTTTGACTTTTGAACAAGTATCCTTTTTCACAAAGATTCCGGAAAGTGACCTCAAACGTCATCTTCAATCTTTGAGTGTGGCTCCCAGAACGAGACTTCTGACAAAAAAGCCTATGTCAAAGGAGATTAAGTCGGGAGATGTTTTTGCAGTCAATGAGGAGTTTCACTCAAAGCAAGTCAAGTTCAAAGTGCTGACGGTCTCTGCCTCCTCATCCAACAAAGCTGAAAATGACGCAGAGCGAAAGAAGACACTACAGGATCTTGATAGCTCGAGACATCTTGAGATCGATGCTGCTGCTATCAGGATAATGAAGTCGCGGAAAAACATGAAGCACAACGAGTTGATTTCCGAGATTATCAAGCAACTAGCAGCTAGATTTAAACCATCTGTGAGTATGATGAAACAAAGGATCGGAAGCCTCATCGAGAAGGAGTATCTCGAGAGAGACGGAGAGGACAACGATGAGTATAGCTATATAGCGTGAAAAAAGAAATCAGCATTCTCAAAGCAAAAAAAAAGAATTGGACGAGACCGGAGTCGAACCGATGACCTTCCACATGCAAAGCGGACGCGCTACCAACTACGCCACACGCCCAGTTATGAAAAGCGGGCGCCGAGATTTGTTGTCCGTTGTTTCTATATTGGTTTCGTTCCATTTCACGCGGAATCGAGCTTTATAGACGTTTTTCAAATTGCGTAAGTTAACTAGAAATGCCTGAATGCCATTTGAATGTTTTTTTCTTCTGTTTCGCGCTCTGAAGGCTAAAGCGTGAACTCGATGCTAGAGTGACAAAATGGATGGTTCCAGATGCCGCATCAAATGAGGCCACCCTTCACCAAGCGAAAAAAAAAAAGTGCTTAGAATTGTTGAATTAACTTTATACTCATTCATCTCAGGGTTTTTTTATATTGTCACATGAATTGTCCGGTCAAAGTACTCGAGATTTTTGTGCGCTTTCAGTATGACTGCTGAGATCTTAGTTATACTATGCCTCAAATTCATGAAACGCTCAAGGCACCACCAGGTTATTTGTCGCTTCGACTAAACTTGCGATGACCATGAACTCAGAAATCCCCCCCAGCATGCCTCTCCAAGCTACATCCAGTCTATGATGGCGCCTAAAATGTACGAATGTTTTGCAATCGTCTCATTTCTCTGCTTATAGCTTTCATTTAACCTTTCAACAACAAGTTTACCCGCACTATCGTTGAAAACGAGGCTGAAAGGAGGAATGACAGCGTCAGGACTTACCACAGTATTGCGCATTATAATACAACAGTCATTGATAATTACATTATTCCCAATAATGCAATTTTGGCCGATCACCACCCGACTACCAATTTTTAAAGGTTTGATAACCGTATTCTCTCCAATGACGTTGAATGAGCCGATTTGCGCTGCGTGGTAGCTCTTGTCAATGATTGGGGGAGCTAGTTCTACATTTTTGCCGAAAAAACACATTTTACCTATAGAAATAACCACTTGAGAATCACCCTTGAGAGTTTGCTTTGCATCGATCTTTACGCCTTCCTCTATGGTGGAACTTCCTTGCAGAAGAATATTTTGAGACCCTTTGATTTTACTCAATCGGCTAACGCGATTACCAGAGGAAGTTTCAACCCAATTAGACATGGTGTACGGTGGTATCGTGGCCAAGATGTGGACGGAAAGTTTTATTACTGCTGCGGTCCGGCTATTGACACTTAGAGGATTTTAGATGAATGTAGTGTGAATTTCTGTGGTATCTGCAAGAAGATACTTTTGTAGACTTGCATTTCTTCTATAAAATAGCCTCAACTTTCAAGGTGTCATAGCTACAATTATGCCGTCTCATAAAGAGTGGATGCAGCACATACATATTGATTTATCTCTGAAATAGGACATGAGTAGTCAGCAAAATATTTTCAAAGGATTTTGTCCTCTGGATATCCCAACGTGGCTGCAGAAGCCATTATGAGAGTTACAGAACTCCAGTATTCATGTTTAGTCCAAGGATATGACTCACAAGCAGTGTTCAGTCTTCCCCAGTGCAGTACAAGGTTTCTGACAAATGTTTGGCTTACAATCATCAAGAGCTCATTCTCATTTTTCTTTTTTTAATTTCGAAAACATCGGCTCCCCTCTCAACCCTCGGCTCACTGTTTCAATTTCTCTTCAGGCCCACTGACTACTTCTACCTCGCCAGTTGCTAGATTTAATGGGTCATCATAAGCAGCATTAGACAAAGCGAAAGCAAAGTCCAGAGTTTATGGAGATTGAATTTGATGAGGAACCCCATTTTTTACAAGGACGGGCAGTTTTATCACAATTAAACACAATCATCAAGTCTTCTCGAGAACATTTCATGTTCAAGCTCGATAAAAGCAAGCCTGACGGGTAGACTTACAAAATGCATTAATACACAGAATATTCCCCCTAAAGATGCAACTAGCTCTGAGATAGAGCCTCATAGCTCGGACTCACATTATCATACTTCTTCACAAAGAGCCGCGTGTGATGCTGGTCCAGATACTTCAAAAAATCTTCCAGAAATTCTTTGAGAACAGCCACAGCCTGCTGGTCCATAGAAGTTTGTGCCATCAAACCGGGCAGTGAAACCAGCAGACGCAGCAAATGCTCGCTCCCGTAAATATCCGATGGTTCACCTCCCTTTTCCAACAAAGACGCATACTGTTTTCTTTCCAGTTGGTACAATAGAATAGATCCAAGAGATCTGTTGAAGTAGAGTTTGAGTCCGTGAAACATTTCCATAGCGTTATCAAATTCTGCAGATCCTTTTCTCTTTTGCTTTAAAAGCACATTTTTGTACTCGCCAAGTATATCTTTGACATTGAGATTTGCCGGTAAATGTACAAGTTGCTTTTCCTTAGTCACCAGTTCCCAATCATCAACCAGCAGCGCCTTAAGTTGATCTGGTATCATCATGGAGATCTCTGGTCTCTTGAGAAAATCGTCTTCTGTTTCAAGTGTGTCGTCATTTTTCCGTTTTTTGCCATGTACCGTATCATCAGTTACGTCGATTTTACGCTTGGATGCGCTGACCGATTGGGAGGCCTTCAAAGCTGCCGCCTTGAGCTCCTTCTGCGTGCGAACATTTTCTATCGTGTAGGAGAGTACTCTTTCCTCGTTGACCCATTCGTCCCACGTGGACTTCCACCCCTTGTAGTGAATAAAATACGCCAGTGAGGATTTCAATTCGTTCGGGAAGGTCTCGTCCAGGGGCAAATTCTCATCTTTTGTTTGAATCACGTCCATGTCTGGTTCATGCAGCTTCAAAATCTTGGCTTCATAAAGAAGCGGCCCGTGGAAGGCAAGGCATTTTGAGTTGACTGCCAAAGACATACGCGTGAATGGTGCAGGGATGTACAGCTTGTAAGGGCAAAACCATTCATTTTGGGAGGATCAGTCTATTGGCTTGTCACACATGCCGAAAAAGATTTTCGTCTACTGTTTGAAGCATTCGTTAGAGCAACAAAATAGCTATAGTGACGCAAATTATATGCCTCGAGATGATCTAAATTAAAAATCGCTGTGTGTCAAACATACACTCACCCCAACACGCTTCTTCTCCCGCCTCATAATTAGCCAGTCCTTGTACTGATCAGATTCACTCCATAAGCGCCTCACAAACAAAGTATATAACATCTTCCACCAAGACGACAAAATCAGACACATTATAGACCGATGCCACTATGATTTAATTCCACCAGGCGGTTTGTGCATCCCATTTCCCGCACTAATCGATAATACAGATAGACAACATGGCGTTGCATTTTGATAAACTCGTCAACATCCGCAACAGAAAAAGCTACTCCAGCGACTCCGCTTCTTATTGTAATCATTCTCCTCATAGATTTCCCCGCTATCATTGACAGGGTTCATCCCTCTAGTCTGCTGTCTCTCTTGGCTCCCGCCGTAAGAGTTGTAAACATTCGAGTTCAGTCGCTGCGAGTCAGGCTTGGCGGGCTTTGGCTGTGGTGGTGTTGGTCTATAGTCGTTGCCATACCCGTTCAAGTTTGTCTTTTTATTTTGATCCCAATTCCAGCCCTGGCCGTTATTAAGCATACGCCAGTCATACAAGCCGTCGTCTCTTTCTCCGATACTGGCGAGCGCGTCGTCCATGAGCTGACACAAATGACGATAATCTGGGGTTTCCTCAAACTTGAGGTTCCTAACATAGCTCAAATACTCGGCAAACTGTTTTGGGAACCCTTCACATAAATGATCGATCGGCGTGGAACGCTTCTTCTCGCCAATCTTTTCATATTTGAGCTTGTTATTGGCTGCTTTAAGACCTTGCCAAGGAAGTGACCCACGCAAGAAATAGAAAAAAACATGACCCAGACTCTCTAGATCGTCTCTTCGCGATTGCTCCCGCCCCAAATGCGTGTTGATAGACATATAACGGGCAGTCCCACTCAGAGATTTTTTCTCCCTATAGGGAATGTGCTGTTTGGTAAGAGGGTTGCGGTACTGCTTAATCATACCGTAGTCTACCATATATATAACTTTTGAGTCGTTGGAGTCTCCCACCAAGAAATTGTCAGGCTTTATGTCACGATAGATCAAGTCGTTTTCGTGGACAAACTGAATTCTTGAAATCATCTGCTTCGCAACTTGAGCAACGGTTTTAACAGTAAAACGACGACCACACCAGTCGAACAAGTCTTCTAAAGAGGGTCCTAAAAGCTGAATGATCAGAATGTTATAGTAACCTTCTTGACCGAAATAGTAAACCTTGGGAATACCCTCAGTTGAGAGAAAGTGATACCCATTATCGGGATTGGAGTTACCACCATTCTTCAGAAAGCTGGCTAATGAAGAGTTCAAGATTTTGTAAGCCTTGAACTCGTCTTTTAACTGTGGGGCATCACTTCGACGATTTTCAAATTTTATAGCAACAGGCTGATTATTGCGAAGCAAATCCACTCCTTTGAAGATAATGCCAAAAGATCCTTCGCCAATCTTCTTCTCAATCTTGTAATGAGAGGCAATTATGTTCACAGACCCGTGCGGATTAGACATTCTGTATCGATTTCCTTGCAGATAAGTATGGCTCTGTTACCCGGAAAGGAATATATATATATATATAATCTGCTTATTTTCTATGCAACTTTAACCAAGCTGATTGAATGAAACTTTTACGTAAAATAAGCGATTTTAAAATGCATGACAAGCCAGGACAGCAGCGAATTAATAAGTGACGTTTGGCGAAGCTCCCCAAGTGAACGGCCTCAAATGAGTAGCGCTGTTGACATATATCTTCCTTCATCGTCTTGATTACTCAACCTCGACTATCCGCCATTCAAAAACTATCGATATTGAGCTTCTGCAGTACTCACATCTGACCGAACTACCCATCTTTCAATACCATCTATGGAGTTTGCGAGGAGTGAATGGCCGAAATGGCGTAACAAAGTCCGTAAGGGCTGCAATGTTATCATATCTGAGAGAGTGATGTGGAAGAGGCTAAATCATTTTATTTCAGGACTATTAATGGTCAAGTGTATGCAAATTTCAACAAGATCGTGCTATGCACGTTTATGCACGTTCTCCACGTTGCATGCGTATCGGCTCTTAGCGTTTGTCAGTTAAGCATGTCAAATATGTCTTCACCGACCCCTGCAGACCACCACCAATGCGGACCCTTGGAGGGCGAGATTAGTGACAAGTTATCTGACTGTCAGTCACTATGAGAGAAAAGCAATACCGCTTTCATCCAGCTGAGAACCGTGCTAGATAAAATCGAGGCTTAAATCTATTACATTTTGGCCGAGGAATAAATTCCATCAACCCAAGGTGAAGGTATCCCCGATTCTGATATGACAAATAAGTAAAGTATCAACTAAAAGCGACAAATGTCCGCAAAAAAAGCCGTTTTGGTCTCTTAACATCAGACTTAAAAATGGTGATATACTTTTGTGCCGTCAGAGTGAAGACATATATCACTGTTGAGCAGAATATAACTATAGTCAGATGAACGCCTGCCACTTATCCATTGGTACACTACTGCTTCCACACACCTCAAAACGCACTAGGGTTGAGGTACCTCCGGTGATTAGATCTGTGTTTGAGGTTTTCCCACTCAAAACTTATCCCCCTGACGAGGCGGAGCAGCTAACGGCATGCGAAAAGAATGAGATTGAGCAGCGGAGGTACTATTTTAGGGAGAGCTCTTTTGCGGTAAATTATCTCTCTTTAGGGGTTTACAAAGTTGATTCTTACCTTCAAGACGAATCGGTTCTGATCGCAACCGACCCTATTTGCTTGGCTTCCCAGATAATACTGTGCATGAAAAATTCTTTAAAGCTTCCTTGCGTGCCTTCTGAGGATAAATCACTTTCTGAAAGCTGCTTAATGGAGCTGTCAGAATACGCAACTCCTGACAGACAGCTTCCTATGTATATTGAAGACTTTAGATCTCGGCCGCTCAATAGAAAAATGATCGGCAATAAATCTATACAGGAAGCACATTTGAAAGATGTCACCAAACCGGAAGACATAGTTCTTATTAGTATACGCTTTTCTACGACTGCTGGGTGTATACCATGTTTGAGCTTTCGAAGGAAAAAGTTGCGGATATCTACGATGGTCTTAATGACGAATGGAGGGTTGGCACGATTTTGGAAAACCTGACAAAGAGAAACGGATTCCATTTCCGTAATCAGTTGCCCTCTCAACTTTTTCAGCTGTTTGTAAAAGATGAGAAAAGAAGCGAGCCTTTTATGAGAATTCGTGGAGTACTGCAGCTTTTGTCTCTGGAGGCATCGTCCAAGTCGATTTTAAGCGGTAAGATCGCTGCGTATTCGTACTGCGTGGAAAAGTATTGCAAAGGCACAGACTTGCACGATGTCTTTTCACAGTATCCGAAATTACTGCAGCAGGCATACGAGATCATTGACGAGTGAATATAGATTGAGAATGAAGTGTTCATTCTATGCTGAGTGAATGCGTTGAAACACTTGGTGATGACTCTATTTAATTTCCTGACCATTTAGTTATGTGCACCTTGAAGCAGATTGTACAAGGATATATTCTTGTCTTTGATGATTTAAGTAATGACCATTATAGCAGACAACCCTCAGGGCAATTGATGGTCCTGCTCCAAGTTCATTTTGCTCCATGCTTTCGATTCTCAGAGATAATGAAGAGGATGAACGGAGAGTGGGCGCAAGAGGGAATAGAGTATAAGAGGGCACAAGCGGGTCTTATATATCAAGAGAAAACAATTCGAAACGTTTAACAGAGATCCGGTCTCTGAAATAGGTTCGCTATTGTTGGGGTAAATCACCTGGACTACAACAAGATACAGAAACAGCCCTAGCTCTCTGAATCAAGCAATCAATTGTCACCATTGATGGTTATATTTTGAGGTACACATTAATACGGCTTTACATCCTCAAGTGCTTGTTTCATCATGTCTCCAGAGGAGTAAGGGAAGCCAGTCATCGATCCCAGGCCGGAAAAAGAAAACACAAATTAAGTGCTTTCACACCCTTAGCAATGCTAAGGATCTGTGAAGAGAGTTTGTCTTCTCATCGAGATTTATTAGCCTTTCAAGAGCAAAAGGTTCTTTGTGATCATCATTTTCGCGTTTCCGCTTATGTAAGGGCAGGCCTGAAATAGAAGTGGAGAATATGCAAGCAATCTCTTATTTTCGCGAACTCCGGGAACAAATGTGGGGTTGATGCACGTATCTCCTCTTTCGGCGGGGAAATTGCTGCTCATGCTAGAAAATATCACATGCTCATGCAGCCATGGTGAGGGAAGCGCTGCATCATGCACAATCTGTCCCGGTTTCGCGAAAACCCCTAACAATCTATGCAAGATAGCCTCGGACTCACATGCAACTCGGGCGACTCTATGCAAGGTCAGTCACGCATCCCGGGCTAAATATGCAAGATAAGACTTTTGACACGTGCGTGCGGCTCAAAATCGCTACACAAATGCAATCTCGAAAAACTATAAAAAGAGGGGGAATTTCCCACTTTTTCTTCGTCGACCAACGGATCAACCCAACGGATCAACCACCTTTCCACCCCCCTCCGCGGGTGCGAAGAGCAGGACTATTCACTCTTAATATGAGAATG
>JAJLSF010000445.1:0-22929 GCA_030567395.1 Citeromyces hawaiiensis
TTGAGTGAATTGCTGGAAAGTTTCACAGACAGCGCCCTATTTTTGACCGAATTTTTCGATTTGGAAATGCCCAAATTGCAGAATCAAGAGCAGTCAGAAAAGCGCTCGATTATCACCTCTGTAAGTAAAAAGGAGGAAGAGGCGACTGACCCGATTTGGGAATCGGAAGAAGAGCGGCAGTTTTATGTGACGGTCCCCGATTTGGCTCAAACTGTTTCCGTGGAGTCCAGTGGTGAGTCATCGGGGCTGCAGATGAACCAGTGGCTCGAAAGGCTCAACGAGTGCCAAACCGGAGATCAAATCGATGAATGCGCATTCGACTTTTGGGATTTGAAGCTCTACAATAAAGCTTCCAGGAATCGTCTTTTCAAGTTTCTTGTTGAGACACAGGAACTTAACAAACTGAAAAACTTTGCCCGTTTCATCACTTTAAACCGTGAAACTTTGCCAGATTTAAAGGAAGAGGTGATCACCTACCTAGATAATGGCTTCAGATCGCAGATTCGAAACGACAGAATCAACTTTAAGAATATTTTCTTTTTTTGCGAACTCATCAAGTTCCGACTCATCCCCACTCACGTTCTCTTCCACAAGATCCGCTCACTGATTCTGAACCTCTCTACGCCAAACAACATTGAAATTTTGGGTATCTTGTTTGAAAACTGCTGTGCTCTGTTACTTAACGACGAAGAGTACGCCCCCCTCACGAAGGAGATGCTCGATCTGTTGCACAAGAAACGCAAAGTGGAAAAACTCTCTACAAACGAAAAGGCAGCCATCAATACTCTTTTGTTGACTGTGAATCCACCCGCCATCATCCAGGCTAACGTGGAGATTAAACAGCTGACAGTTGAGGAAAAATTCATAAGAAGACTCATCAGAAGAGAGCTGAACAACAACAATTTTACCACTGTAAGTGAGCTTCTCCTGAAGATGAAGTGGGGAGATACCAAAGTTTTCCATACAATCTGCACAATGCTCAGCAGGCCCGATAAAATCAACTACGACACCATCACCAGTTTGAGTATGATTTTCCAAAAGCTCACGTGTCAGTCACGTGAGCTCTGTATTCGTGTGGTGGATCATGTTTTTGAGAGCATTCAAAGAGGGTTGGAAGTTTCAGACTACCGTCTCAACCGTTCTAGGATTGCCTTCATGCGTTACCTTGCGGAACTGTTCAACATTGGTGTTGTTGATGCTGCAGCTGTTCTTGCCGTGCTGTATAAAGTTTTATGTTTTGGCCATCCCAATAACTCGCCCACTCCCAACGGGTGCGAGTTGGATCCCCCTGAGAACTTTTTCCGTGTTCAGCTGGTTTGCGTATTGCTATCGCATTTGCAGTACTCAAGCATTCCTTCCAACTTGGCACATCAGTTTCACGTGTATCTCTGTTTTTTTGATGTTTATGTCAACACCAAAACCCAGCCCTTATCTCTGGAGACGGAAAATAAGGTTGACGCCATGCTTTTGCTTGCACGGCCATGGCACGCTTTTTCTCGTGCTCGGTCTTTGAAACAAGCGGTAGACAACTTGCAGGCGGAAATCGAAGGAAGAAACCCGCTGTTTCAGGAAACTATGGAAACCAAGCAGCCTGAGCCTGTTGTTGCTTCGACCAATGACACGCTTGAACAGGCTCACGTAAGGCAGCAGGAAGAATCTAGAATCCACAGCGAGGTGGAGAAAGAGTTCAACAGGATGCTGGTACAAAGCATGGAACAGGGGAAAACCATCAAAGCTCCCCGTTTTAATGCTTCTCTTCCCTCAAAAGCCAGCACGCCGCTAAACCCTACGAAATCTGGTGTGAGGTTCTCCTTTTTAAGCAAGGGTGGGAAAAAGGCCACTGCCGCTCATATTCAGCTGCCTGCCAATGCAAAATTTGCATCAAACATTCTGCAGGAGGAGGAGAAGGAGAAGCTTGCGAGGGACCGTTTGAAATCGCTTGTTCTGAATGGAGTGGAGAATGCTTCCGATACAGATAGCGATAGAGGTTATGTTTAGATTACCTCATAAGCAGTGTAATGTTAGGGCCTACCTGGCAATGTCATCAAGGCACTTTTGGTAGGGTGTCAATCGGTGTATAGCTCAAACCTTTGTGGGTTTTTTAAGAAGCATCTTTGATCTGTAATAAAATATGATATTAAAGAAATAGCACTTACATAGTCATACCATACGCGTAACAGTGAGAAAGACGGCACACGTGTACGTGTTCTATAGCTTGAGCATCTCTTTATATCCCTGGTGTAAGGCCACTCTAGAAGTGATCGGTTGTGACCAAGGTGATTGAAAATGATTTGTAAGCTATCGCTGAGGAATTTATACTGGTTCGAATGGGCCGCCTCGAAAAGGGTGACGCTGCTGGTATCCGAGTCTCCCCCATGAGTTCGCCAATAGCGAGCTCTATCGATTTCTCCATTCAGTAACGAATCTAATTTTTAGTTAAACCAACTATATCATTGACGCACTCTTCACCATCAGCCAAGGTTGTCATCGTCCAATCATCTGAGTCACTTTGAAGACGCAATCATTTAAATGAGAGGATTGGCGATGTTTTATGGGACCATTATTTGTTGTGCTGATTTTTTTTCTCATTTTATTATTTGAAGGGTCCCGCAAAGCAAGTACAATTGTCAGTCTACAATTTTCAGCTTCTTTCAAGGGATTATATGCAGCAGGATTGCAGCTCCACTATGGCTATATACTCAAAACGTATCTCTCACTCAGAACAGCGGTGATCACGATTACTGGTCTGACCAGTTATCATCTTGATTTCACCTATGGACTGGATTCGGCAAGTAACATCACGTCAGGCATCTCACGACTGCCTTTTACAAGATTCTAGTCGTCTTAACAACCGAAAACTGTCCCATGTATCGTCATTTTGGAATCCACATAGGCCAGGAGTCTCGCCTACTCCACCAAAACCATCATAGAGGTTATATCATCATACTTGCCTCCTAAATAGGAGTCGTTCTCTTTGATATTCTGGGCCTTGGCCATAGCAGCAAGCCTTTGAGAAAACACGCTGGGATAGTTTGGGTTCATACTCAACGCGTGGATGACACTAACCATGTCCATATTGATCCTGTGCAAAGTGGAATTGCTCAGCTTGCCTGATCTCGCCATATCTGTAAGATAAACCTCCACGTCTTCGGCAAAGACATTATCTGTGACACCGTCTGTGGCAAAGAGAACTATATCGTTCTTCTGCAGCTGGAACTCGTAGAGATCAGCGCTGCTTGGAGAATCAGATAGATGGCTTCCTCCATTTTCCTTGACATGACGCTGGATGTGCTCCGGGATCACCGCTAGCTGATGCGGGGCGTTGAAAAAATGTTCCTGTTCTTTGGAAGAGTACACCAAGTTGTACGAGTCATCATCTTTGCGGAAAACACCAAACCAAGAGTCTCCCAAGTTCAGAGCTCGCAGCATGCGAGACTGTGAAATTGAGCCGAAGCAAATGGTGGTGGAGCCAGCTTCAACGAGTTTCTCATTCAAAATTCTATCATACGCTCTCTGGAGCAAATCTTTGACATTCGCAGACCTGTCCTTTCGGAAACAATCTTCTAAGCATTCACAGACCCCTCTACTCATTGCCGAAGAGTCTACGCCGTGGTCTATCCATCCGCCAACGCCGTCAGCCACCCCAACCAGCACTTGTTCTTTCATATGGGCCATCACGTAATTATCTTCCCCCGTTGGAGAGCCGCTATCGGACATCTCGTCGTCCTGTTTGCGATCCTTTGGTTGATATGCGACCGAGATGAGGTATTTTTGAACCAGATCCGAGTCGTTCGGCAACACGCTAAAATCGCCATTCACTCGAGATGAATAAGACCCGCTGAACAGACGCCGTTGAGATGAGCGCACAAACGAGGGTCGCAAGACGAGTCTGCTTCTAAAAAAGAGGGCTGCGGTTAGTCAAGGGGAGAAGAGTATACCGACTTCTAGAGAACATGTATCTGAGTTACTTTTATGCCCCTCATTGTTTGAGAAATTCAGCTTTACACCTATAGAGATAGAAAGCTTCAATTGAAGTGGACTTCTGTCAAGTGCATCAGTATTTTCCAATTACTGTGGCTTTTCTTTTGCGATATTACTTTGTATCTGACTTTGTGATTTACCCCTCAGATCTTTGAAAGAGATCTAGATAATAGTCGTCAAAAAGATTAGCTCGTGGGACCGCTTTAAAAAAATGGAGCTGGCGTAAGGTCCAGAGATATTTACTTAAACATGTGTGATGAGAGTTTTATCTATTCGGTGAAGGGCAAGCAAAAAAAACAGAAGAGAGCATCAATTCTTAGCCTTACGGAATCGAAGCAGCTGAAGCCAAAGCTCTATCAAAGTGAGATAATTCAGGAAGAAAGGAGCAGCATCATATTGAGTTCCACGAGAAAGTCGCATGTGCAGTTATGCCTCCTGCACCCTCTTCTTGACACGTTGTTTCAATAGGATTGGTATGGTCTATTTTCTGATAACACGTAATATAATGACGTCTAAAGTCCTGGACGCAATCAAAGGTATTTTTACCTCGTAGCTCTCTCATAGCACTCTCTCATAGCACTCTCTTATAGCACTCTCTTATAGCACTCTCTATAGCCCTTTTACTGTCATTCCACTGAGCAATGCGATAAGTCAACCGATTGCTTCGTAGAGTCGAGTGATCACCTGAAGCAAGGAAGGTCTCGGTGACTGTTCAAGTTCTTCAGGCGCTACGCATTATTCAGGGCTGCTGTCTTAGTATGGACTGTATGCTGATGGGAAGGGACTCTTGCAACAAGCGCAAACTTGGACTGAGACCTGGACTGATATACTTAAGAAGGTGACTTGCTTCAAACTTGGACTTGGCATATCCAATCAAAATGTTTCTCAATTCGCTGGCTTAATGGCAACACTGTTGCTGATTCACCGTTGGTTGATCTGTTTCTGCTGAAGGAATTTACCTGCCGGTGGATTAGCCGGGCAGATTATCCTCAACCTTATACACAGACTATAACAGCTTCCCAGTGCTATCCTTCTCCGGAGAACTCGCTCCTCCTCATCTTGCAAGCAGTGGATGCCAGTTTCAGTCGGCTTCCGTTTAATGGCTGGTTGTTTCGGTTCACGGGGACAAATGTCCTAGCTTCAGAATGTATTTGCGTGCGATTTTACTCTTAAGACTATATAGAGTAATTGAATAGACACTTTATAGGCTGTAATCGCCAACTCTGACATCCCATTTGCACGGCTATTGTACCAAATAGGTAGCTTCCAGAGCTCTGCTATTAAAATTCAGTCCTGCCAGACTAGTATCTGTAGAAGAGAGTTCAGCACTTCACTGCTCAAAGATGAAAACATATCGCAAAAAGTTCCTGAGCAGCTAGGCTAAGACCTTCCTTATTCTCACTTTATGACTCTTGATCATCTCCTCTTACCTTCGGTGACCACTTGGTAGAAGCGCTGTTGCAAACCACCACGGACCCGCCAGTAACTCTCAGCTTTATTAACCAACCTATCGATCTGGATTACTTCGGTAGACTGGTCTCACATTCAATCTACCCCTTGAATGCTTCGTTTTACAAAGTAACATATCCTTCTCTACAGCTTAAACTTGAGCGGACACTACGCCAGCAGGCAAAGTTTCCGGAAGATTATTATTGAGTATAAAAATATCTATTTTAGTCCTTCAACTGCGTTTTGAATGGCCTGGCTGAAGTCCAGGTTCGGATCTTCAAGATTGAACGTAGAGCTCGACTGTGTCTTTGTTTCTTTGGGAGCATTCAATTTAGCATACTCTGCTTTTGCCTTTTGAATAAGCGAGTTTTGCTTGTCGAATTCCGCCTTCTGCTCCTTAGCCTTCCCCTCAGATCTGAGCACTTCTGTATGATAGGCACCGTATAGTATTCCAGCAGCAAGCGAAGACCATCTTAAAACCTGGAGTTATTAGGCAAAAGCGTTTCAATTGTACTTACGTTGAAGCTCGACATGGTGGTTTTTGAAATTTTTAATTGGTCTTCCGGGTTGGGCGGCGCACGACCCTCCCCACATTATCTATCGCATGGCTTCTTTGTCTGTTGTCTTCCATGAATAAGATTGATTCTTGAAATAACAGAGAGCAGTAATCGTCAAATTTTATCTTGTCTATAAGTTCTTCTCAATCTCTGATCTTCGGCTTCCCTTTCCTTATTGTGCCCACCTTTTGGACAATCAGTGAAGCACCACGCTAAGCCACGCGTATATAAGCGAACGTAACTCTGGATACCCCATAGCATTAAGCGACCTGCGACGGTCACCAGACAAACTTTGAAGGCTCAAGGTAAATTTTCTCATGTTGAACGAAAAATGGATCATCAAGAAACAGAGGAGGTACACAATAAACCGGAACGAGGACTAAAAATAATTGAGCAGCCTTCAGCTTCCACACTTTCCTCTTTAAACGACAAGCAAAAAGTTAGACAAGCGCCGTAATTTGGGGGAAATACATTTCTTTGGTAAGATTGCCTTTCCGTAGCATGATCAGTAGAAAAAAATCCATCATAATCCGGAAATGTTAGTCATGTCTTTTCTAGCATGTATGACTTGCGGGGAAGATCATCGGGCGTGCGGATAAGTCACTCATGATATGTCACATCACATGTGTTTCCCCACATCAATCGGTATATAAAAGAGGCCACAAACCTCAACTATGTAGCAGCTTCAGGTAGAATAAAAGCCTTACATTGTCCAACATAAGTGGAAGTTACTACTATCGATTGCTGGACATTATAAGAGAACAATCAAGACTGAGAATGAATCAACCTGCCGTAGTTGCTCAACCTGGTATTGATGCCCCGACTGAGGCTCCCAGATCCCCGAACCATGAACACCTTTGAGGACGTATGGTTGACGGAGATGCGTATAGAATGAATGTAAGGCTGAAAAATGCAAGTTTTCAAAATGTTCAGGTTAAGGATAACGAAATCCGCGCCTTTGAATTTGGCGGTGGGGCAATAGCGGATCAGGCGATAACACGGGTAAATGGGAGGTTGAAATTCTCCTGTATCAGGCTAGATGGATAGTTATACCTGAAAGGTGGGTGCGAGAGCATCCGAAAGGTGGGTACGTGTAGGCATCGACTGCATTTAATCTGAGCTGAATAGATGTGGGAGAATGCTGGGAAGATTTAAAGAACAAGGCTGGAGACTCCTCCGTTAATAGTGGGACAAACAGCAGGAGCATTAGACAGAGAATCATCTCTTTGTTCATGTCTTTCCCGGAACCCTTTTTGACTCTCTCGATTTGATGTTGCCTTCATTGGAGAGGATCACCTACCGCAGACCCAATAGTATAAAGATAAAATGCCTGTTGCATGGGCCGACTAGGCCTTTTGCGGGTTCCATATCCCTTAGTCTACTAGTCGGACCATAAATATTACATTACCCGAATGAATGCAATCATGTATTACTCACGTCATTGTCGACAGTTGTAGTGTTTTTTTGAGCTCCCAACTAACGCTATGTGGCAAATATCGTATTGAACTCCCTTTCTAGGAATCGTATCTACATTATATAAACAAATGGGGCAATACCCTGCAGAAACTTCTCTATATATCTGTCTAAGGATATGAAAGATTCGCCTGTATTAGAGGAATCTTCTCTTAATAAATTCGCTCTTGAAGCACCGAGAATCACAAATATGTACATTTGAATGGCGAAACTAAAGGAAGATGCCCCTCAAAATCACCCAAGTGCAGAATTTCGAAATATCTAAGCAGGTCCTCAAGATATCTCATGGTCAATGCCTGCGTATGTCACTCGACTACACCCACCAAAAGAAAAAGAGCATGCACCTAGATTCAAGCAAAAGGCAACGGTCGATACGGTTGCGCGCCGTCACGTGCCTGATTGAAGCATGCGTACTTTAATCTGCCTCAAAACTGGGGTTGATTACTTTTGAAAAGTCCGGCAATACCTTCAATTCCCTGCCGCACCGCTTGGGTAAGGGGCTCAAGACAAATAGCAAAAATGCTAGGTACAATGGGACTACCTTGCCTCAGTCCTGAATTGAGGGGAAATGGCACGCCATTCGCCTTATTCAGGTGGATAACAGCGGTTTGATCATGATTCACATTCGAAATGAACTGACGGAATTTTGGTCAGAAACCTAAAGTCCATAACAAATCTGCGACATACTAATTATCCAGTCTATCACAGGACTTATCCAAGTCGAGCTGGTATAAAGAGACCTCTTGGGATAATGAGGTGGTATCCAGTACACGTTTTTCACGCTTGAACCCCAAAAACAAGACAAGCCGAGAGCATATCTCTTCTATCATGTGTTTTTGTCGATAGTCAAATCAAAACCCCTCGTCGCCCAAAGCTGTGGTTATCCTTGCAATCTCGCTCTCTAGGTCGGCTCTGCTCGCTTCAAGACTCTTCATATCATCAAACTTGCGACCCTTCTTGCTCTTCTCTATCATATCCTCTAAAAGAAAGCTCTGTTCTCGCAACACCATCAGCGTCTCCCTCATCTCGCGTACTTCCTTCCTTGACATCTTGGCTGGCTCAGACGGGCACTCAGTTTTCGGAACGCTTTTAAGGGAGACCATATTTTCCTGAAGAAAAGTGAGGGCAATTTGGTGAATGGATCTCATCAGCTTGAGCTCGTCTTTTGACCCAGAAAAAGACTGGATGAGCACGCCAATGCGTTTGGTAAGTTTATCAAATTTTGAAAAGTACGCCATCAGCTTTTTGCGCCCTACAGCTGCCTTTTCAATATCTTCCGAAGTAGACTGAAGGTTACTCATCATTTCTTTGAACTGGGGCAAAAAAGAGTTGATCTTTCTTTGTAATTGCATCATTTGCTCGTCAATTCTCAACGTCTCGCTAGGCTCAGAATTGACGTCCTTCTCGAAAATGCGCTTGTTGTAGAGTAAATGCTTACATGAATAACATATTCGTAAGACGCCTTCTGCAGCACATTTCTTTCCCAAGAAAGCAGACAGCATACT
This sequence comes from Citeromyces hawaiiensis, assembly GCA_030567395.1. NCBI lineage: Eukaryota > Fungi > Ascomycota > Pichiomycetes > Pichiales > Pichiaceae > Citeromyces > Citeromyces hawaiiensis. The sequence goes on from JAJLSF010000445.1 coordinate 8,966, forward strand.
TATGGGGACTTCCATAGAACATCCGTCTCCACAAAAAATGTCCCCACACAGTCTGCAGTGATGCTTTCTTTCTAGCTGAAGTTTTTTGGAAGAAAATCCAAAAGGCTTCTTACAACGAGGGCAGAAATCAACTTCATGGTCAGGTCGCCACATAACGACTGACTGCTGGAAACTTTTCATGGCAACTCTCTTGGGATCTTGGAAATGAACGATAAACTTGTCTAGTCTGTTCTCTACTTTTGCAGCTTCCAGCTGTTTAGCCTCTAGTTTGAGCGACCTTTGACTTAAAAATTCCCGAGTGAGATCATTTGTTCCGCCTAGGGGGATCGCTAGTTCAGGCTTATTGAGATAGCATTTTCTACAGCAGCGAGCCCAGGACCCTGATCGCGGGTCGTATTGCAGCTCAGCGTTAAGTTTCACGTCGTACAAAGTGTGCGTGTTGCAGAACAATAAACCGCATTTTCGGCAGTTAACAATGCCATTTTGTATACCCAGCTTTCTTCTGCATCTGTCGTGATTGCACTTGTCATTTCCACGAGGTTTATGCCAATGTTTTCGAGGAAGCGGCGTAGGGTTCGGAGGGGAAGTACCCGTGGAATCATGCAGCGTGAATCCATTGCCATCCAAGAGATCTAAATTGACAGTCCTTCTACTGTGAGATCGATTCATCTGGCTCTTAAGCCTCCCACCAATTTCCTGCTTGTTCTCTACCGACTCCTCAGCAAAATGAGAGTCATCCAGATGCCGATTAAGCTGCTCCATGGTAACCATAGCTTCACGGCAAATGGGACACTCGAGCCCATCTGCCGGATGCTGCCTTTGAGGAATGGGAGAAACTATATCAACCTTACCTAAAACTCGGCGTTTTGTAGGATCCATCGCTTCTCATTATCAATTGGGTTACGCACGACCTAGACTTGTTGAGGGAGTTCCCACAAGCGGTAAAAGTCTACAAGTATTCCGTTCAAGTTACCCTCCCCCCTTATGGGAAGTCTTAGCAGCGTCTTCAGATTGTAGCCCGAGTCATCTTTAGTCTTGATGAACCAAAAGTCCAGCCAGTTTTGCTTAACTCCGTAGTCCGTTTCTGGTCTTGTAGAAGTGCCCCTGGCGACATCTTTGGTGGTGAGGATGAACTGATCAATACCCAGCGACCTTGTAAATTGCGATCCCAGCAGAAAGGAGAAGATGCCGCGTTTACGCTTGTGGCTTGGCTCCGACATTGAAGCAGATGTATCCACCACGTCAGATGGCACAGAAGCAAATAAATCGTTCTCATTTGAGTGGAGGTTTTTCTTGTGGATAACGCTCGCCTCATAAGTTGTCAGTCCCTTGGAAATTTGGAATGTCTGTACAAAGTTCAAAACACACAGCCACACGTACTGAAAGCATGTCCATGCGGTGAGGCTGAAGAGGAAGCCGGATTTGTTGAAAGCACCGCAAAACGGGCCAGGTAGAACGACACAGTTATCAGCCTCTTCAGGCTTGTTGTAGTAGCACCATACTAGCCATAAGAAAAGAGTGATGGTCCACTGGAGAGAGAAGGCGAACGTGATGAAGAGCTTGTGGTTTCTCACACCAACGTCATTGTAAAGCCAGGGACAGAAATGGTCAAACTTTGCAATGCACGCATCCTGAGCCACAGAGTACTTTGCACGAAGCGGTTTTCTGATCATTGTGTGAATGCAGAAATGGCGAGAATCGTACTTGTTCTCCTTTAGCAAGTCTCGTATGTCTCTCTGAATGTCCTCTTTCTTTGTGTTGTGCGGAATACACCCAGAGTTCATGAGCATGCCTTTGAAGAACGTTGCTACAACCACGGTGGCCAACACGAGAAAAGCAAAGTTTGCGAAAAAGTTCTTCTCAAACGTCTGTGGGAGGATCTTGAATAGCCAGCACACGATGATCCAGAAGGCTGTGGACGAAAAAACGCCCGCTAGAAAAGGGGTCTTCAGTATAGGGTTACGTAGATGCATATACATAGGGAGGAGCACCATAACCAGCAAAATCTGCTGACACGCCAAAACCACCACTGTGACCACCACTTTTGCAACAAGATGCATATCTGACGACAGAGTGCTTAAAACCAAGGGCAGTGTAACGTATGGGGTGAGGAAAGTTGCGATTTTAGCCTGAGTCTGTGTGAAAAAGTGTTCCTTGAATATAGCGGATGCGCTCAGATTGTTCTCTTTCAAAGCCTCTTGAAACCTATCGGTGCACTTCATATCCTCTGCAATGACAAAACAGTCTTTCCCGTCGTTAGTTTTCAAACCGGGCAGACCACCATGCTTTAAAAGCTGCGATATAACCGGGATGGTTCCCCGCATCAGCGACCAATGCAACGGTGTGAACCCTTGGTCGTCGACTTTATTGACATTGGCATGGCTTTTCAAGAGAACTTCTACACTAAGAGAATCGCCTTGGTAGGCAGCCCAGTGTAAACTGGTTCTACGGCTAAGATCTACACTATCCACTAGCACATCTGCATATGCCATCATATAAGCCACCAACAACACATTCGATGAGTGAACAGCCAAGTGCAATGAGTTGTAGCCCTGGTCATCTGCAAGATTTGGATCGGCACCGCATTCCCTAATGAGGAAATCTACAATATAAACCAATCCGTATCTTGCAGCCCATTGCAATGGGGTGGCATTCAGCTCACCGCCTCTAGCATCAATTTCCGCTCCCTTCGACGCCAAATATCTTACCGTGTTGAGCTGGTTGTTTATACAAGCCCAGTGGAGTCCAGTGACACCGTCAGGCGAAGTTGTCTTGGTAGATACGTTTCCTGATTCGATTAGAGATTGCACAGTGTGCAGATCTCCATGTTGGCAAGCCTCCATGTACTGAGATTCTTCTCCTATATCTTGTTCTTTTACAGCAAGCATACTGTGCAGTGAGGAGGTGTCTACACCGTCCATCTCGTTGTCCATTTTTGAGTGCAAATTGTAATGGCGGAGTATGGATGGGGTCGCTTTAAGTAGGTGAATAAATTATAAAATTTCGATGCGCAGTGATATCTGTTAACATGGAAGTAAGTGACCTTTTACGAAAATAGGCAACAAGAAGCATCAAGGCATACGGCCAATCAGTCCCTCCACAGTACGAACGGAAGCATGTCATGGACACTGAGCCAACTTCCAGAAAGGGAAATGATGTTGGCAGTCCCCTTCTAGAAGCATTGATTTGATCATAGACTTTACTGAAGCAAAAGCCAGTACAATATGTTCAATTGCTCATGCGCATGTATGAATATACAGCAGACCGCATCGAGCTATCCAGCTGTTGTGAGGAGGTGAACAAAATAGGACAATAATGGTTCTACCTGCCGACTCGGCCCATAGCCGTTAGTCCACCAATCTGGCCATGAAGTTTCCATTGCACTCATGAATGCCATATCGATTTTACATAATATCGCTATAACATATCACAGTCTGTTATTAATAAGCTCTATACTTTTAGAAACTACGATGGGATTATTCACATACTGCTGACATTGCGCTGACAAGGAATTTGCAATCTGACAACAGAGAAGCACAGCAAAGGCACATCATTCTCTATTTTGGATAACAATAATTCACGGAAGAGTCATCCGCACACAATATATGACTCATTGACATAAGTACTAGACTACATAGTTAACATTCATCTCTGCCCCAAAACTACTCAAAACTACCACATGTCATTACCTACTAGAGAGAAGTTTCACGGTTAATCCTTGCCACTAACTTAGTAAACTAACTGCGACTGGGCCATAATCTTTACAATATTGTTTCTTCTGTGGACAACGCTCGGTGGACCTTTCTTTTAGCAACAATGTAGTTCTCGAACACAGAGAAAGATATGATCCTCCACTCGGAATGTAGAACTATTTTCCTCTGTGATTCGGCTTCATGTATCAAAGGCATTACCTTGCTCGGGTCGGAATTCGTGAGCTTGATGCAGGTTTCAGTCTTGGACCAAAAATATGGTCAAATAAATCACTCACCACACAATCATTTCTTCCCCCCTATGTCACAGATGACTCCGACTAGAGTGAGAAGGAATGACTCGCGCTACGTTCTTCTCTCACAACTGCTACAGCGATTACACTCTCGGTATCCAGACACCATTCCCCGACTACTTATGCACGGCGCACGACTTGCATTGGAGAAGTAGGGGGTGCATGGGGGGTTAAAGTTTTACGCGCCAGTGTTGAAAAGCGAACACATTGCGAACAGAATCAGAGAGAAAAAGGCCAAAGCCAAGAGACAGTGAAGATCATGAGGTGGTCCCAGCATTTCGGGATTAGATGCTCGCGATTTTGAATGAGGGTTAACTTCTTGGGAGGCGAGTATTGTCCTTAACGACAAGACTATACTATTCGTCATAATCTTGAGGCGTGTCCATTGGCTCAATCTTGAAGAAAAATTAGGTCCTCGCAACGCATAGGACCCAAATGTGAGAAAATTCTTCACAGGAAAGGGAGATCAGTCCTTAGCTCTGGCACAGTTGCAAAAACTCACGTCTCATTTTAGCAGTATTTATAAAAGATGGGAGAATGTTTTTGAAGTGTCAGAAATAATCGAGGCTTATATTGAGAACCCTGATACTTTGAACTATGCAGCATTGGTACAATGAGTGGAAAAACACGGCTAATTTCTGAGATTTCTAGCAGTGTGCCTACCGCATACATCTGCCATAGAGAGCTAACCGCTGATTCGGCGATCCCACCCAGAACAGACTGGTCAAATTATTTCTTCTAAGAACTGCAGCGCATTCCTCATAGAGCGGAGCGCCAGGGAATTTTGATGACAGCCCTCACCTTCCTTGTAGAGAAATTGACAGCCGAGGAGCTTGGGTCTATGGATCTTAAGACCCTATAGAATCAACAAGCGGGAAAGATTTCTCTAAGCACCGTCCAGCTCATCTTGCGGAAACTGTGGTAAAAACTAGAGTAGAAGCATGGAATACCTATTTTAAAAAGCTGGGAAAACGGTGTGACCGACGAAATCTCGAATTACTGTTTGTTATAGATGAGGCACTCTGAGAAAGGGACCAGATAACGTAAACCCTTTTCGCAATATTCGGCGAGCCATATACCATGTGCAAAGTCAGATGTCTGGTCTTCTCACACTGCTTTTTGGTAACACATCGTACATTGGAACCTTCTCCTCTGTAGATGCAGTTCTCGCTGCAATCTCCAATGCCATGCGGGGCTCATCTAACGCACCTATATACGTTTGATTAATTTCCCATCCCCATCTAGATGATCGCAAGGTGTCACTTGGTGACGAGGCTTCTGTCCACGGTTATGGTTCGTCATATCTGGACTGCGTTACACGTATGCTGAATGTCGTACTGCAGTAACAATCGCCAAGCACAAGCTATTTTGCTCAAAAGGCACACAGAACATGAATGAAACTTTAGCATCAATATTGTGGATCTATGGGTCGCCTTGCGCGACGCAACAGAACTAGCCAGCTTGATGATAGGAAGCCACATGGCGTTTCCGTGCTATATCTTTAATTCTCGGGCTTCAATAGACTGTTTCACAGATTTGAGCCACTTCTAGTACTTCGTGCTCACCTTGCTCTAGCAAATAAGGATAAGGATAAACACAAAGAGTTCAACCAATGTTTTCTCAATGGTACAATGGAAAGTTGTCAGTGTGGAGAGATTATGGCAAGAATTCTCATCACAGAATGCGTTGGGAAAAAGCCGAATGAGGTCCAGTCCAATGAGGATCTCGGTATCAATCACCTGAGACTTGGTGATTTCTTCAAAGCAGTCAACTTTAATGTTCCCTACTCTAAAAATTTAAAAGACCGAAGAGTGCACCTCTCAAACTGGGTTCAACTAGAGTGCGATCTCCAACCTCACCGAAATTATTCTATAGAGGGGCAGCTATGATATGCAAGGAAAACCAACAGTTGATTGACCTAGTTATTCCTGCCTTTCTCGATTCAGGAAAAAATCAGCGTCTCATTGATGGCCTGGAATCGAATTTTTTTGAGGTAAACGGAGCTGTGCATATCGATAAAGTGAAAGAAGATATCATGAAACAAGTGTTCACATTGGCTGCTATTCAGGTCAAAAATAGTCCCCTGTCTTCTGCACATGAAACAGAGCCTTGATGAAAACATCTCAAGTGTGCTCGGTCAAGTTTGTCAGAAAAATGCTTTCCTTATTATATTGCAGATGAGCGGAAACGACAAACAAAATCAACATGTGAAGATGAAAAATTGTATCGGCCTTTACCGCCAGTCTGTCCAGTCCTGGAGCTTCGAGCCATTCGATGTGGAAAGCATCAAGAATCCTCTCACATTTCGCATTGCATTTGAATACGATAATGATAAATTCCTGGAAACTGAGAGATTTAGGTTCTTTCTCAAGTTTCACAATGCTAAAAAGTAGCACCCTAATGAAGAAGAGCGCTTTTTTTTTTGTCACGGCTGAAAGAAGAATGCAGTCATTGGCTTTTCAGTTTTGAATATTCATCGCACAAAAAAATTCAACTCACGGAACCCATAAGTGAAGCTACATCAACCTATCAAACTTGATTTTTTTGTTTCACATACAGTGATATAATATTTGAAAGCTGCCTGATCATACATGTTTATATAATAGCGTACCTTTATTTTATTTACAATACTTATGTATATATCAGGTATACCAGAAGATTTCATCTTTGTTATTTTGGATCCCAGAGAAACACTATAATATTTCGTTTTCAAACTTGAACAATTCTCGCGGTAATATTCTGACCAGACTGCAAGAGCTACCATTTTCAACTTTCTATGGCAATATTTAGGTCGCTCGCGTGAGGTGTGTGCATGACACCAATCTATGCCTTCGTGTAGCTTGGACACTGAGACTTTTTATTGTTGAGGCGGTTAACACTCGCCACCATAAATGGTTTGCCCTTTTTTACCCCGGAACAAAGTAACGTCTTGGCATAGCAAGATTGTCTTCCGTAGTACATCTTTCGTTGCGAAACTTGGGTAATGCAAAGTCACCTTCTACTTTTATAAATTGCATTCCAACTATTGCAAATCATCGCTCACCAAGGATTCTCTAGTAACCTCCAATTTGAACCTATAAACGTAAAGCGCCATCCCAATAAGCTATCCAACACTTATATCTCCATACTCGCACCATCCATGAACAGGTAGACAGCTGATATACTTGCACCATGAGCAAGACTGAGGTGCCTCACCTAACTTGTCATACAAATTTTTCAGCAGCAGAGCATAGAAAAGAATCGACAGAAGCAGAAACAAGAGCCTCACCATACACCAAATTCCAAAAACGGTTCTTTTCCTCTTTGCCATGAATGAATCAAAACGAGGCATACTCAAATAGGTGTCTTTCGAGAACCGCTCTTTTTCGAATATATACTCATCTTCGTATACGAATTTGGGGTCGTTTAAAATGGCCACTCCAAGGCCTAGACCCACGGCAAATCCACCCAAGTGAGCGAAATTATCGATTCCGGGTAAAAGTCCCAGAACAAGGGTTACAATAATTTCCATAATACTGACACCTAGAACAATACCGTACCCGCCTCTTATTTTTGAGCTTGAGAGCCCCCAATAATGATTGGCGTTCCGGTTGAGAATGAGAAGTGCCAGGTTGATGGCGATAGCTCCGAAAAGGGCTCCAGAAGCCCCAGAAGAAGCCAACCCCGCCTGGGAGAAATTCGCACCCAGAATGTTCCCCGCTATCCCTGCAGCCAGGTAAATGAATGCGTATCTGAAAAGTCCAATATGGAGTTCTAATCGCGCACCCAAGGTGAGCTGTAAAATCATATTAGAGATGATATGGATGAATCCAGCATGTAAAAAAATCGGAGTAATCAGTCTCCACCATTGATTTGGAGAGGCCCCCTGTTCCATCCCAAGCCCACAGAGCTCAGCCAGTGAGCATACGTTTGTATCGAGGGTTGTGGAGTTGGCGCAGGGAAACGTTATAGTAGGATCGCTCAGCTCATCGACAGGTACTATACAAGGTAAATAGCGAGCCCCACTATTAATTTGAACATAAGAAGACGGTCCAAGCATCGGGTTAAACATGGGCTGAGTCTGAAATGCAGAACCGGTGTAAACTCTCATCTTTACCAGCTCATATATGAATACAGCTACTTGAATGACTGTAGTGATGATAGTAAAGTAGGCCATCCGCCGCTTGAAAACTTTAGTACGGAAAATAGAGGGCCTCTTTTGTTGTTTCCTTGCCATCGATCGAAAGGACTCTTCATTTCCGCCAAGTAAAACCGCCTGGTCGTTTCCTGTGAACGATCCGTTGGACCACTTGTCAAAAGTTTGCTCTTTCTCCATTGAATAATTCGACGTGTTCATTTCGTACCACTGCTGAGGCGGTTTTAATGCATTTTGTGACATGGTAATTGAAAACGCGCTTCGCCTTTATGCAGGGGTAAACTTAATTTTCCAATTCGCGAAAAAAAATATGAATAGTATTCTGAGAATACCGGGGCGAGCGGGGAATTGAACCCCGGACCTCCTGCACCCGAAGCAAGAATCATACCTCTAGACCACACGCCCAGAGTTAGGCCCGCAGGCGAAAAAGGACTAGTTGACGGTATGCATGACGGGGCAAGTCAGAGAATAGGAGGCCAATGAATATTTATTCCTTTCTCAAAATGCCAATTAATCACACCTATACAAACCACTACACCTCCATCAAGTGATATCCTCAACCTTGAGATCTCCAGGTATCCTGCCATCCAAATAATAAAAATACTGCTGAACTAGTGTGGCGATCTCATCATCATTATGTGCAGCAACGAGACGATTCATAATTTCATCTTTATCCTTGAAGGGTGTTCTCAAATCATCAGAGATCGATTCCACTGAATCGGTCAAAATGATGAGACACCTGTGAACGATATCTTTATTATCAGGGTGTGTATCCAACAAGTTAAAAATGAGGAAAAGAAAGTCTGCTGTTTTAGCTAGGAGGCGACTTGCTTCTGGAAAGTTGCTGACATGACAAAAAAAGTTCAGAATAGCTACCAGAGTTTCTTGATCGGTAGAGAGCAAAAGCGAAGAAATCTGCTGGAAGGCAGCTCTAGTTTGAGGATCTTCCTCCCATCTGAAGAACATGTCAACGCAGTCTATGTTGCAATATGAAATGTTGCCAAGAAGCTGACAAGCTTCTCTTTGGAACAATTCATTGGGGTCGTGCAACAATTGGAGAAGGGGATTCATGACAAGTCTAGATATCAGTCCTTTAACAACTCTATTATCAAGCGATGATAAGTTTATGAGTGAGTGGATTGCTTCGAAAGCATCAGCCTTGGTGATCTCCATTCCATCATAGATGAGCTTTTGAGACTGATTCCCGATGGAAAATGTTCCATAATCTTGCAATATCTCACACAAAAAAGGCACCGCTGTTACTGGGTCCGTGCTGATGAAAACCAAGTGCGGGTCGCAGTAAAAAAGCAGCTTTGAGAGCGCATTTGCAGCGGCCAGACGAGACAGAGGATCTTGTATTGGCTTTAGCACCTTTATCCCCAACTCAGCATATTCAAGGTGACCTGCGCTGCCAGCTATCAAGAACTTGATCAAAAAATTCACCCCGCCTTGCTTGATTACTTCCGCCCTGGGGGCCTTATCATGAGAGAGGTTGAGAAGCAATTTTGCAGACTGAGACAAACACCCGTTGCTCTTGTTCCGCGTACACGTCTCTACAACCCTGAGCTTCACCAAGGTCTGCGAGAATTCGAGAACCTGTGGCAGATCATCTTTTTCGCTTGGGTTTGCGACTCGTTCCAAGTCAGACTGCGTTGGGGGAATTTGAGAAAGATTGGTCAAAATAGTGAGAACACCGTATCTCATACTCTGGTCAGAGCATGTCCTCAAGAGGTTTACGCACTGTTCTATAAAGTGAGATTTGAGACGAAGGTTTTTCTTGATGCCCACCTTAAGTGACAGATACGCCAGCGTCTCAATAGATTCGCTAGATAGCTCAGCGGTAGTTGAATTCAGGAGCACGTTCAAGTCGACATCTGGGTTTTTTTCCTGGAACGACTTGACATCTATGTAGTTCCATAGTTTTGATAGTACGAGCGACGATGATTGAGGGTAGCTTTTCGCTTGTCTGGCAATAAAATCCACGTAGTGGTCTGCTATAAACTTTCTGTTTTGTTCAATGACTGAAGCTTCCGAAAAGAGACTCAGGATTGCCGCAGCATTCGTGCCACGATTAACGTTTTTGGCTACAGCGTTATTGAAGGGTTCCGAAAATAGAATTCTTGACATAGGGTCATTCATCACGAAGAATGCCTTTGTCATAATGATGAAAGCACTTTGATACGATTCCTGTAAAAGGAGATCATCCACATACTCTTCCACAGCATGTTCTAGACGCTTGGTTTTCAACTTCATCAGTGCTAATAGTGATTCAGGTCCGTGCGTCTGGTCTTGAAGAAGAGATGCCAAGGGGCAGGCAAGCGCGTCTACATTTTCGAAGCAAGATATAACTACCCTTAGACACCACTGCTTCCGTTCCGATGAGCCACTTTTCAAGATTATTTTGAACACATGAATAATCTGGTTTCGCAAGGGGGTGATTGCGTATAGTATTTCTCCGGTCTTTAGATCGTTGCAGGGGATTTTTCCAATTAGGGTCCCCATAAAATCTCGATGAGTTTGGCAATATGCGATAAGATCTCTTTGGAAATCTGGGTCGTTTAGGTCTATGTTGGTCAAATCATCTTTGCCCTGGTGAATTAAATTCAGTGAATCCATCACGCGCTGGGGAAATAAGGTGTTTGGATGTATGGAGAACTAGCTGAGATGATTTCAGCTCTTCCGATGATATCTGCATAATATGTAATTTCAGTAAGCGACTGTCAATCCAGCCATTTGAAGGTGAAGCGAAAATGACAGTTGTCGACATGCCTCAGCTTCATAGAGCCTATGTTGAGTAAAACTTGAGCGTGACTTGTTGGTGCCAAAAGCGTTCTTTACTGAGGGATGGATGGTTCAGTTTAATGATTCACTGCAATTTTGAGCCGAGAGAAGAGTCCAATATTCAAAAGTCTTTTGCTTCACTTGACTCCAGCAGCATATGTCGGTAAGTGCACTATCATGCGTTGAAGCTCATTTATAAATCCGTAACCATCATTGCCGATGAATGGCCCATTCGTTATATCTACTTTGGATCATGTCTAGGAAAAACCTGTCTTCGCACCTTTCCATGAAGAGCTGAGGAGCCCCCAGCCAAGAGTAAAACAGCTTCCATGCTGGACTCTAGAGAGGTACGCGTCGTGAGCAGTTGGCGAATCATCATCCCCATTCTGATGTTTCTCGTGAAAGCGCTCTCAACCATAGAAAGGTGGTCCAGGCGTCACCAACTTGATAGAAACTGAAGACCCTGGAGATATTTCAAGTTTGACAGACGCAATCTGGAGCTGTTTGTAGCTGCTAAAGCGAGCGGCGCAATATGTTGAGTGCAGTATCTGTAAACTTGGCTTTTCTCAAAATTTCGTATGCGTACGATTAGAGATAATCATGTACCACCACTGACATACCCATCAATGCGACCGAGTCACATTCTGCATCCTGCGAAACGTCTCTGATAGAAAGGTACTAAAGCTTCTCGGTGATCCACTTGACGACGCAGCACAGAACAGTCTCTTTCAAAATGAAGCCGTGCCCATTGGCCAACAGCTGTACTTCCAGCCACGAGCTGATCCGGCAAGCTGCGTTACAAAAATGGGAGAGAGACTCCGCTAGGGGTGTCCTCCATATTGTTGCGAGTAACATGAGTGAGCTATACAAGGCAAATTGATCCGAATCTCTGATCAATCTATCGAAGAGCTCTAGACCATGTCATATCATTCGTTATATGCCGCCTCCCTTTTCATCTCCCCTACTTAGACAGTTTCTTTCATTCAACTAAACCAATTCATCGCCTCTTCTTATCCTTCCGCTTTCTTGTTGGATCATTTGGCTCAGCCCGACAGTCTGGACAATACCAAGTGCCCTGCGGAGGTCGCGTAAGCCCGACACACGCATAATGAAACCACTCGTACCTACAATCCCCATTATCGCACCCAATCATTTCACCGTGCGAAACATTTTGACAGAAACAGTACAGCTCGTCTTCGTCTTTGTTTTGATCCGTACCACTCTGCAAGTCAAAGTCCGGTTTTGGAGAACCGCGACGCGAGTTGTATCCTAAAAAGGAATCATCTGTGAGTTCCTCTGTACGCTGGCGCTTAAGACTGCGTCCAGACAAGACTCCATGTCTTGAACGACTCGCTCTTGAACTTCTTGGCCTAACAGGTTCCTCAACCTCCATAGAATCCTCCTGATCTCCCATTTCAGAAGGAGCCAGCAATCCGTCAGCTTCCAGCGTCTCGAAATCACTTTCAAGACGTTTCAGATGCTTTGTAATTGAATAAAGCGCTGTATTTGCCAATAAACACTTTTCCTCTTGCAATTTTGACGACTTTTCAAAATCCTTCTTTACACCAGCATATAAAGCTTCTTCTTTAGGGTTCTTCGCTAGCGAACCGTTCAGCTTAATAAATCGATGTATTTGAGAATCTCGAGAACCGAGTCTCTCGTTCGTCTCGTAGCAAGCCATATCCTTCTCTTGCATCTCCTTCAGAAGGTATGCAATTTCGGCAGGAAGATTTGACACTATTTTGTTAATCGGAATAAAAGTTTCACTTACAGTCATGTGTATACTGATCAAGTACTGTTGCCGCATCCATAATGATTTTGTTTTGCACTCATTATTATCAATTGTTTTCTTTTTGCACTCAAATGTTTCATCGAAATGCTTCCACTTTACTTTTCAATCAGTTATTCACCAGAGCGGTTATCTAAACGTAAATTTTGTGATCCTTCGAATATGTTTTTAACTGTGCTTCTAATCTTCCGATTTCTTCGAACTCTTATTCATTGTCTATTTCGCCTTTTATAAATCAGCTCTATTTCATGCTTCAATGCTCGTCGACCTTCTTTGATTTACTTGGATGTCTGCCAGGGCTTTTGGGACTCTGAGTCATATCGCCGTTTTGTATATGTTACCAAAAAAAAGAAAATGGATTTCGCTTTGAACCGCCTTATCTTTCTTGTCGCTCTTGAAAAATTTCTTGCTTCTTTGCTACGCCTTGTATATAGACTATTCGATTGGAAAAAAAAGCATGACGATATCTATTGCACAGATCACTTCCCCGACATTTACTTGTAGGTTGCGCTTTTAAAGTGGTATGAAATGGGCCCTCGCGAACGGCCGCTCGATATCTAAACTATAAGTTGGCCTAAGGTCTTACTTGTGACTTGACTTCATCGAGTGCTATTCTATGCTTCATCACAGAGAAAAAAAAAAAAAAGGACCACTCCCACATCGAGTTAAAGCAGCATTCCTCTGTCAAATACGAGAGGAGATACCTCGTTTAAGGTCTACCAAGTTACATCTACTCGGTCCAAAAATTCCGAAAGATTTGTTGTTGTCTAGGCTTCACCAACGGCAAGCCTACTGGAGATGAAATATCATTGTATGCTGCTACATGAATATTTCTCTAAGGTGCCATCGTTTAATGCTCCTCAGTTAAATGCTCCTCACACAGCCCATCAGATGTCAAAGCACCATTGTGCGGTCAGCTGCTTGGAATTTGCAATGGACCTGACAAAGCCCGTCGCTAAAAGAAGAGCCAGCATTGTAACAATCAGCAGCCCCTTCTCGAAACTACTTCTCAGCATGTCGAACTTGCCCGAGGGCGAAACGGTGGTGCAGAAAATGTCACCATTGACACTGCACACCACGCTAGTGGACTCCAAAAGAGTAGGACAAGATACCATATAAGGATGTCTGGAGCTCAGCTGATGCTCGTGTGAGATGATCCATTTGGGAGAGAAATTGATGGCCGGTTCGTAAGGAATCATGCGGAACTCTTTGGCTAAAGTTTTGGCCTCTTTTGCCAACCGGTCAAATCGACGACT
>JAJLSF010000446.1:0-22873 GCA_030567395.1 Citeromyces hawaiiensis
AACTATTTCCACCATTGAAAGTGGTTTTGTTCCTCAGTTGACCGAGAGTCACCAGAACCGGATCTCTGTCAGCGTTCTGAAAAAGGATCAAGCCGGTTCTAGAGATCAGATCTCCTTGGATCTAAGATGAAGAATTATGCAAAATTCTGCACGTTTCCGAAAGAGGGTCAAATATACGTACACTCAACATTTGCATTCAAAAGACTAAATATTTTCCAAGTGAGATTCCGTTCTTCAACCAACTATTTTAGGCTTGAACTTTTGGAGTTTCGTCAATGATTTGGATCTGGTGACCCTTATAGTTGATTTTAATTAGCTTACTACAGTCTGTAACCAATGGCACCAAGAAAAAGCGAGACCCCTTTCTAGACCCTAGCCAATGGAGAATCCAGTGAAGCACAATCCATTAAAGCCTCTCACCGGATGTCGTAGAGCCATCAGAACTGCTGCTTCTGTATGTGGTGGTCAAGATAGCTTAGAGTGGCGCAAACCATTTCTCGAGAAAATAAAGCGCTCAAAAGATGTGCCCGCTATACTGAGGCACGAAGGGCACACAGGGGCATAAGAAATGGAATATATACTGTCTTACAATAGAGCCCATCAAAAGTACATATGTCTCATGTGAGACCCTGTAGCTTTTGTCAAAAACCACTTCTCAAGGTTCCGAAAAGACTACAACTTTTTCAATCCGCTGTGCATCTTTGATCCCTTGTCTGAAACCTCTTGAGAGGGTTGGTCTCACGCATCATACGACTTGAGCACTGCCAATGAGGAGATAAGATGGCGAAAGGTATTACAGACTGATTAGTCGAAACCCGAAATCTGAGTGCGTTTTGAAAACCATTCAACCAAAAGGGATGGAGTCAGAAAGCGATAAAGATGAGTACATGTCGCCGGAGGAGAATCCTGTTAATGAAGGGGGCCACTCCGTTCAGGAAGAGGGTTTAGGGAACGACACCACGATTCGTGACAGTGCACTGAAAGCGAGTTGTGCTGACGGGTTTGATATCGCTCCGTTGGTAGCTGTTCCTTGTGCTGTTCCTATTCACAGTATGGCATTTTCGCGGGGCCCCAAGTGGATGTTTTTGGGAGGAGACGATGGGTTTATTAGGAAATACGATTTTACGAGCTCAGTGGAGGGGAAAAATCCGCTTACCGTAGCACAGCGACACTTGTTTGTAGATTCTGTAACGAATGCTGGTTTACTTCAGTCGTACTGGGAGAATGAGCAGCCGGTTTTCAAAAAAGAGCTGGGCATTACAGATAGCACTACTATGTATGAGCCTAAAGTATCACCGGTTTTCTCGCTGGCGGTACATAGTGAGGCGCAATGGCTTCTTTCAGGGCTTGCGTCTGGCGGTATAACTCTGCAGACGGTGCGACACGACGAGGGACAAATCCAGCATTATTTTAGTCATCAAACAACGGGACACAACGATGCGGTGAGTGTTTTGAAGATTGACAGTGACGAAACGGGATTCTTAAGTGGGTCGTGGGATAAGTCTATTTTGCAGTGGGATCTTAATACGGGGGACATTGCAAATAGGTTTGTAGGAGCTTCTCAGCAGATATCCAGTATTGAGTTTCGGCCAATGGGAGGGTGCGAGATTTTTGGAGGCGAAAAGAATGTGGAAAGACAAGAGGGGGACCTTGATTCTTTGTTTGGGGATAGTGATGAGGAAGAGAAAGAGGAAGAGAAAGAGGAAGAGAAAGAGGAAAAGAAAGAGGAAAAGAAAGAGGAAAAGAAAGAGGAAAAGAAAGAGGAAAAGAAAGAGGAAAAGAAAGAGGAAAAGAAAGAAGGAGACGAAGACGAAGAAGGAAAAGAAGAAAAGGGGCCCACCCTCCAAACAAGTAAATCAGTCTTTCTATCATCCTCCATTGACGGATCACTCAATATATGGGATAACCGCATCAAGAAAAACTCCATCTTGAGAATCCCTCCTCCTATGTCGACTCCGCCATGGGGAATGTCTGCTTCGTGGTCCGCCTCTGGTGACTCTATCTTTGTCGGAAGAAGGAACGCCACGGTGGAGGAGTTTTCCATGAGAATGCCATTTTCGCAAGACCAAGGGATCCAGGTTTCCCATCCCGTTAGAACTCTCAGGTTCCCCGCCGTTTCCGGTCCCGTATCGGTCGTCAAGCCAATGCTTAACGGGTACCACCTTTTATGTGCCTCCTTCGATAACGTGCGGCTTTACGATTTGCGGCTGTATGAGGAAACATCAAAGAGCACCTCAAAGAGGTCCGCGGTTCCCTTCATGATCATCCCCGGACACCACGGCGGGTGTATCAGCGACATGTACATAGATCCGTCCTCCCGGTTCCTTGTGAGCGCTAGCGCTAACAGGGGATGGCAGGGAACGTCTACTGAGACTGTTTTGATTTACGAAATTGAGGCAAAGGTGAAGTGACCTCGACAAGATTCTTTCCTGTCGTTGGTTTGTGTTTAAAGGGGTTGTATGGATGACGAGTGGTTCAATAGAGAGTGACGGAGAGTTCCGCTTATGGTGATGTGCCCCTTTATATAGTATGGTCTCCCAGCTCGCGTCACCATAAAGATGCAGTGCTTCCGTGACAAGAGCTTATACAGCAGTGTCGCTATCGCTTGACCGCCACAAGCCATTAATGTGGGATAGGGGGATGACATAATGAGTCATTTTCTCCTGTTAACTTGCACTTGATGAATGTCTTTACTGTCAGAGGCAGAAATCACCACTAGCTGACCATACTAAAAATATGGTGGACAATGATTTCTGGTTGCGACGAAAAGTATCGTAGGCAAATGACTTTTATTAGCACAACAAATGATAACTACAGAAGGGTAATGAGTCTTTAAAATACACATAGCACAATATGCGAGGCGAAACTGAGGAGGTGCACAATGAGACGTAAAGTCGACCCCTTCGGCACCCACTTTTTTTACCCACGACAATTTAGGTCTTCAATTAAGAAAATAAGTGCCGCAGTTGTCAGAAAAGCCTCCATTCTTTCCTCTCTTCCACAAGAAGCGAGGTCACCTTAAAGCCGGTCGATAGGTCCTCAGGACATTGTTAGCTTCAGAGAATTTGTGGGTGTTTTCGAAGCCTCTGCTTGCATGTCGAGGTACAGTAAGTTGACCGAGACGTTCAAGGAAGCGGAGGTTGAGAAAGAGAATCAGCGAAATCCAGAACGCGAAAAGGTGATTTATTGCTCTCAGTCCACTAAACGCTCAGTAAAAGCAATACGTATGAGCGAGAGATGGCAGAGGATGTTTCTCTTTGGCTAGAGTAAATTATTTATCAGAACTTTATATCTCATTTAGGGTTATGCCCTTGTGCCCTTGTGGTCTCGCGCCTTCTAACCTTTTGCCTTCTGCCCTTTGCCGTTCTGCCTTAGTCAAGTGGGCATAAACCCAGATCGTATTGAAATTAAAAATAGATCCTTTCCAGGGGTGTGCATGCCCGAAGGGTTATGATGAGGTAGGCCCAGATGATGAAGAAGGGTTGGCATGGTCTCTGCCTTTGTCGTGTAGCTAATTAATTCCTCTGAATTGAAGCAGGATCTACGGGGAATTAGATAAGGTCGCCGAGTCACTATATTTGTCTCTGAGTCTTCAGGCACCAACTCTAAGAGGAAGTCTGTGCTCGGCGCATTATTAGAAAAATGAGAGAATACTTGAAATAAGGCTCTCCAGATCCAGTAACCTTTTTCGATCTGATGATCTAGAACCCCCTTGGATCTCATTTTTTTTTTTTTCAACTCTTGATCTAGATCAGATCCGGTGGTGTATGCACAGTCATGCAGTGTTTTGTATGTCTCATGTACGTTATGTGTTGGTGCCCTGGAAAATTAACTGCATATAATTGAAATTCCAACTCATAGATTACGATTTAGATTTCCTTCTTGTTGAAGGCAAGTTACCCACCAAAACATAATGAAGCCAGAGACATAATTAACTTCAAAAGGCATATCATACGGGCCTTTGTAGAAGTAATCTTGCTCTTTGCTTCAACCAGTAAACAAGTTTCTGGCTTATCCAAGCATTATACTGCATTAGGGCTATTAAAAGAGTACTCCGCACAAGCTAATCGTGATTACAAACAACTACGGCTGATGTACGTAACTTTCAACGGCTAAAAACTGAACAAAAGAAAATGAAAAGAATAAAACGACACAAGTAGTTGTTTTGTTGTAGCTTAGGGGTTTCTCTCTGCTGTGGCTGTGTCCATGGGCCATTAAGCTGCTGTCTGGGCTCGTGCCTAGAAAGATAGAGAGAAGACCTGAACCACTGGACAATCAGTGATCACATGAGAAAGTCATTCATTGCATGCATAGCGCACATTTCTTATTACCCGCGAAAGGCTTTTCTAGGATTGTCTGATCAAGGTGGGATAAAACTTTCTGTGGTATAATCTCAAGAAAAAAGGTAACAGGCCTTCAACATTACTGGGAACTCTTGGTGTATCATTGACAATTTCCACCATAATTTACTTCAATTTTCTGAATGTGGCGCAGTACCTTAGCTCATTGAGGCATATTAAGGTGATTTCCAGTGGTAATTTAGTAGTGACTGCGCCTGTGGTGGAAAGCACTTTCGTTGATCTACTACAAGCGGTAAGTCCATGTAAAAATTATTTTCATTTCGAATTCATCATTCCAGTTGACTCTTTGTAGCGGAAAACTAAGGTATTTCACGTTAGAGATGAGACATGCATTACCTGGTATTACCCCTTCATCTTTTGTCGGGCGTTGTTCGGTATACATAACATTCGCTTTCCTGGAATTGACTTTATACTTGATTTTCTGCATGTATATAGTCTAGATAAAGATTAAGGCTGTCGATTCATGGGTTCCAACTGGAAAAACATAGGTTGCATATTGGATGTATGAAGCGTACAGGTACTTGCATACAGGCTGATCTCAGATCAGATCCTTTGTCGAAACTTCCTCCCCAGATCCTGCCCTTTTCGAGACCTGGATCTGAAGAGCCTTGAATTGAGATGACCGGTGCGCATAATTAGACTAAACTTTGAAATAATGGAGACCTGACACGGATGACACACTATATTAAGGGGAAATTAGGTTTCAGTCACAATTAGGCACGACTTGCATCTCAATCCATATTGTCGTGATACGTGAGTATCAATATGATATTACTTTTACATGTCAGCGTCGGTACCGTAATGCTCCAGATTGTTGGTGTCCATATTAAGTTTAGTTATTGTGAAAAAACGTGAATTGGCTAGATCTCTGTTTCCATCTATCTTTGTCTCTCTTTTCGCAGTGCGAAAACACCAATCTTATACGTTTACCGTCTGCATGCAGCCATTTCTCCCTCATCCCGTGAAGTCAGAACCATTGAGGAACCAATCAGGTAGTTCGCATACGCCTCGGAATCCCGGAATCAATTTCGGGTCAGATTCTGGCGACATGATTCATGCACATTACGTAGCTAATGCTGCACTGATGCGTTGGCCAATAGCTTGCAGCTATCTGAATTTAATATCGGATGCCTCCGACCAAAAACTCACCAAGGGAGATTCGGGTTACCCTTTTCGTAACCGCAGGCCAATCCGGCCTTCCTGGGGAAGTATACTCAGTACTATTATGTAACCCCACACATATGTTGTTAGCATATGCAGTCAATCGCATGGAGCGATGGAGCGATCATCTTGTATGGGGGATGCTAAGAGAGCCGACTGATCTCGAATCAAACTCTCTCCGCAGGACTGTTTACCTTCGTCACTACATGGAAGCAGGCATTAGTAGACCTCTTCCTATCCAGTACGCTATTGTACCGAACCACAGATGGGCTTTACGCCGTACGTGCTATTAAATTGTTAGTAACATATACTTCACTTACGTTCTGCATCCAACACTACACTTTACTTAGAAACAGCATGTATACCGTAAACCCTTCCGTGGGAAGCATAATATGTCAGAATGCCAACTTCCATTCGCAATGTTGATCTAGGCAGCTATTCATTGACGATAAAGTCCACTATTATTCTGCCTCACTGCATACGCCCTAGGGAAAAGCAAGGGGAGTTAATTAAAAGGTCCACTGTGGCCGCTCCAGCCGGCTGACAAAGTCGAGGTTGTCGTGTACGACCGAACCTCCTTACGAGTGGTTAATTCCAAGCCCACTCGGTTAAAGCCCATCGTGATTATATGGACATATACACAGTTCATCGTGTGTGCAGCGTATGCTGCCGGATCGCTTATCTGCGGATTGGTAAGACCTCGTGGCAGATTAAGGTTTGCTCAACGAGGCGGCATGCTAGAATGGAAGGCTCTGGTCCGAGTCATGCATGTGCGATCGACGCCGGATTAGACCACGTGTTGGCCACATATTATATACAAAGAGAACCACAAGTGACGTATCCGTTTGAAATGAGTCAGGAATAGAGGACTCTAACCAAAAAGATTGTACTTAACCTATGGTGGTTAGCTTTACCACCCGTACACCATTTACTTAACTCCGTCGCAAGTAGATACTAGGCACATTCAACGTTATAGCGAACGTAAAACAAACAGCCACGTCAGTTCCATTTCGGAAATAGTACATTTCATCAACTGCTCATAACATAAATATATAAACCTCTACAAACCCCTCATCGTCTTCACGTGCTCCACTTTGACAAAAGTCCTATTTGGTTAGTGGTAACTGCCATCAACAACTTGCCTTACTGTGGCGAGGTCCTCGCTGTTGAGAGAGTCCCTCACCGATTCGAGTTTTTGGAACCTTGCCGAAATGGCAGAAATGTCCTGTTTCGAGAATGGGTACTTTGCCTGTGCCAGATGACTGATGAGATTTAAAATCTTGTCTACGCATGTAAGACTAGAGTTTGGGTGGTCTGGGTCCATCAACGAAATCATGGGCTCGACCACATTATGCTGAGAAACGAGCTCCTTCATCTTTGCATCCACACCGTTGGATAGAATAGCTGACAAGAGCGAAAGAGCTCTTAGGTAAACTTTAGGAGAGGACACCTTTGTCGAATTTAAAAATCTCGGCACTATAAGCCATCCGTTCTCGTTCTCGCAAAGAGCAGTGCATGCGGGCTCAAAGTTTCTCACCACTGAGGAAAGCGCATACACAGCTTTAAGACTCACTTCTTGGTTCGAGTCCTCGGTACAACAATCAACCAACTTTCTAACAACATCGGGTTGCTTGAAAAGGGCTTCCTGAGCATTAGGGTTATTCTGTACGGCACTGCCAATGATAGAGCATGCCCACATTCTCAGAACGGGGTCTTTGTGCGACACCAACTCGACAATTTCGGGCCACATCTTCATATTTTCAATATTATTAGCGTTATCGAGATTCTCAATTAGCATCTCAAAATTATCACAAGCCACTTGGCGATTCTCCATGGTGGCTTCTTCGTTTACCATGCAAGACAAGTTTTGTTTCATCAACGTAGGCTCGTCGGGCCCGCCGCCGCCAAAAAGTTTTGCAAGCAACTCTGGATCAGGAGTGCCAGCCTTCTGCTTACTTTCGTCGTCTCCGTGTGTCTGAGCGACTGACCAGTGGAGTAGTTTATCCATGTCCCCTTGATTTTCTCTTTCTTGTGCTATATATATATGGAATTTCTTTATATGCTAGAATTTTCTCTAGAAACTTCTAGAACAAAGTCTCTCCTGCAGCACCCCTACACCACATGGAAGCCATCTCAGATCGAGCGTTTCTCCCCGGCCAGCAGCAGCTTTCGTATGACGAGTCTCCTTCTCTTTTGACGCTTGTCATCGACGTCAACCCAGCGCAGTGGTGTAAGGTTTTCGGGGATGTTCCTCTACCTCAAGTTTTAAAATCCATCATGGTGGCTATCAACGCACACCTATCTCTCAACTCCAATAACAAAGTTGCCGTTTTATCAGCCAATTCGCGGTATTCCGGCTCGCAGTTTCTATTTCCCAACGACGGATCGAAAGTATCCTCCCATTCGCTTTCGTCAGAAATGTACACCCAGTTCAAAGTCGTTGACGAGACTCTGCTCTATAATTTGAACGCCCTGTTAGCTCAGGAACCGCAAGACCAGTCTTCCCGTCTTTTCGGAACGCTTTCGGGCTCGCTCTCAATGGCTTTGGCTTATATGAGTAAAATGTCCACCGCAGCTGCAGAAAATGACGGAACTCCTCTTCGTTCGCGTATAGTTGTAGTTAGTGTTTCCGACGACTCGTCTTTGCACTATATTTCCATGATGAACTGCATTTTTGCAGCGCAAAAGATGAAAACTCCCATAGACGTCTGTAAGCTGCATTCTAATTCCATCTTTCTTCAGCAGGCGGCGGATTCCACCGGGGGAACTTATTTATCCATTAAAAACCCACAGGGCCTCATTCAGTATCTGACAAGTGCGCTTTTCGTCGACCCGAATATCCGCAGCTTTGTGGTTCTGCCCACAAACTCCCACGTTGACTTTCGCGCTTCATGCTTCATAACGGGCAGGATCATAGATACCGGCTACGTGTGTTCTGTCTGTCTGTGCATTCTGAGTCTTATCCCGAAGGACGCCAAGTGTCCCACCTGTCATTCGGAGTTTGACAAGGCGGTTCTGGCAAAACTGTTAAGGAAACCCCCCATTGCGAGAAAGAGAGTGGGGCCACCATGAGCTTTCATGTTGAGGGGAGATGCTCTAGGTGCTCAGCAGTCATTATTTGACCAAGTCTTCTCAGAGCGGTACTGCAACACAATTCAAAAGACAAAAATAGAACAAGTGGTTCTGCTCTGCATTTAGCTTGAATTCCGAAGGACCAATCGAGTGAGAACCTCGATACTTGATCTACGAAAACGTTGAATTGGGAGCTTCATCCCCAAGGCTCTCGAGACAGATCCTCCTCGGATATTTACTGGATCCTGGATTCAAATACTCAGAGCTAGTTTTTTCATCACGTGATCTAGATCAGATCAGATCCTGTATGCACAGTCATGCATGTCGCATGCAGGTTATGTGTGTATGCAGGTGCGCTGTAACTAAGCTGCATATAATTCAAATTTCATCACTTGCAACCTAAATTTCCCTGACCCCTAACAGTAGCAGTAATTTTCAAAAGGTTTAATAAGGGGGCCATCGTGGAAGAAATCTTGACCTTTGCTTCAACCAGTGGATCAGAGAATTCTGACCTTGGTTTTAGGGGCAATAGTACAGCAGTGAATGAGTCTAAACCTCTACGGCTGTTTCTTGTCACTATCAACGAGAATTTAGATATAAATGGTTTATACGCGCTCTCAATTTGGATGAATAATACTTTATTTGATGTTAGAGTGTAGTATATGGTCCAGATGAACCTTTTTGATAAAGGTGTCCATTCGCTTGCATTTACACGGAATGGCTTCCTCTTCGTCCATCGCTACGCCACTTCTAGAGAAACTTGAGCGGAACTTGTTGACAAAGTCCATCTTCTACCAAACAGCTGCATTTAACCCAATATTGTTGGAATAACTCGGAGGCCCAATCGAGTAAGATTTTCTGTCGGCAACACCTCTGTCGGATTCGTTGCAAAGGAGGACAATTATTACAAGGACAAAGTACTGCACGTGATCTTGTTTTAACATGCTTCAAGGAGGTTCTTGGTTTAGTATTATTGCAGCAGGTGCTCTGGGATTCATGGCTGTAGCCGTGCATGAACGTGCGTATCTCAAATGTACTTTGCAGTATAAATTGCGTGTATAATCTGAATCACATAAACCGAGTCTGAATATAACTCGGTCTATGAGACGAGTGGAAGACAAGACTATAAGGAGGGCAAAATAATTACCATCGCTGCACTGGACGCTGTGTTTCGCAACGCTTTGATTCCCTGACAAGCCATCGTTTGTTACATTTTGCGACAACATGTCATACATATTAATGCATATGACCTATGCAAAACATGCATGAAAGGCCAAATTCCCGCATAATCATGCATAAGTGCAATCTCGAGACTTTTCTGATGAATTGTACTTTTCCCTTCATTCAGCTTCTTTTCCCTTATAAGCTCCTTGCTTACGCTCCATCGCAATGCCAGCGCTCGAGGCTAACTCAGTCGTCACCGCCCATATCATCAGGAAGAACACACATTCGGATCACGCTCTCTCAACGGGGTCAGATCTCGTTGGTTGGAACTCTTTGACTGAACTTTTCTTTGCAAATTCTCCTGACCGTCTCCTTCCCATTTCCGCTTATTGGAAAACTCTCTATAAACCTCCGCATGCGGCACAACTTCCAAATCGGGCCTAGACTTGGGCAACTGATCTGGAACTTTTGCCATAATCAAAGGAGGTACGGGATCTGCTCTACGGTACTGTATACTTTCCACTAACCTTTCCATATTATCCACCTCACCAACCGCTTTCTTTTCGAAAGCGTTCCGCATTTTGGTGCGCTGGCGGAAGTACTCTGTCAGAATGGAATCGTCCAACGTACCCTTGACCCCTTCAATTTGCGATAGAGTGTTTTCATTATGGCAGAGGAACTCTCTGGATTGAACTTGTTGAGAGTCTCTCTGCAACCGCATATTGATGCAAACATCCGCCACTTGGGTAGATATGTCTCTTAGGGAGCCTATGGAGCATTCCACGGATTTTTCGGCCGCATTTATGCCGTTTGCGGAACTCTGGTCAATGGAGTTGACGTTTTCAGAAAGATCGTTGGTCTTTTGAGAAGTTGCAGTTTGATGATCTCTGATCAATGACTGAAACCTTTCGTCTTGAGAGGATACCTCTGTCAAAAGGGATTGCTGGTCAAAGGAGATACTCTTGAAAACGCTGTGGTGAGATTTGACAAACTCGCCTCGTCTCTGGGAATCTTCTTCCAGTTTTAGCTGTATGGTTTGAGCCATCAACTTCATGCGAGACTCTTTGGAGGCTCTCTGTCGATCGATTAATTCCTTCATTTGTTTCATAAACTGAGCATCCTCAGACTCAGACTCTCGCTGGAAAGAAGAGACCGACTCATTGATGGAGCTGGGGAACCCCTCGCTCCTTAGCTCCCATTGAGTAACTTGATCTTCAAGATGCGCCACTTCTGCATGCTGTTTTTCCAGCCCACTCACAAAAGAGGTTATCAAACTACCGACAGCTAGACTTATATCGCTAAACACTAGAGAGATTCCCCTTTCCAAGTGTCCCACAGACTCGTGTACTTGAGAGCAGAGTGAGCTAACCCCATCTCGCAAGGCTACAAGCTGGTTAGAAACGTCCGTCTCTTTGGCCCGATCAATACTACCGACAGCTTGGTCAAGCTGCAAGGTGGATTGATCGAGTTTGGAGATTAGCTGTTCAGCAAAACTGGAAAGTTTAGAACCATTCTCCGAAACACCCGTCACAATACTCGCAAGATGCTGCTTCTGTTGATCCAGTCTGCTACAAAAGGAGCTTTCCAAGGCGCAACAGAGAGACTGATCTGCATGCTCTAAATTTCGAAACTGAGGCTTAAGAGCTGATTCTATGGTGGAAACCATGTTTTTTTTAAAGTCTTCAATGCTCTTTTCGTTTTCCTGCGAAAGCCTTTCTTGGTTTTGTAAGATTGCATGAAACTCATTTCTCGTCGTGATTGTATCTCCGAGGAGTCGATCCATCTCTACTGCAACCATCTCAAATTCACGACACGTGTTGAGATGTTCCAATTTAAGAGCAGTCTCATTAGCCAGCTGAGACTCTGTTTTTGCTAGTCTCTCATTACTCTCCTTCAAACAACCCTTCACAACCTCAGTCTGTTCTCTCACTTCAAAAATCTCTTCATCTCTTTGCTTCAAAAGCTGACAAGTTTCGTCAAACTCCTTCCGCAGCTTGAGAATCTTCTCTTCTAAAACTACAATTTTCGACGCATGGTCAGCGGCCTGAATCTTGCGAGACTCGCTCTGATCCACCAGAAGCTGGTAGTTTTCCTCTGTGACGTAAATGCCGTTTCTCTGCCGAGACGCATTAAGGTCTTTACGCAGCCTCTCGATCTCTTCTATATACTCAGCTATAAGCTCCTTCTTTGAGAGACTCTGGTTGATTGTGGGTTTGTTTTTGATGTTTTTCGCTCGACTCGCATACTCCAAAGTAGACATTGTCTCCTCGAGCGATACTTTTGCAGGGGAAATGGTTGCTATTATACACGTTTTCGTCTTGCCGCCTAGAGAATCCTGCAGCAACCGCGTGAGCTTGGACTCTCTGTAAGGTATATGAGAAGAGTGTTCCACTAATGCATTTATAACTCTGCCAAGAGTGAGAAGGGACTGATTTATAATACCGGCTTCTCTTGCCCGTTTATTTTCTGCCCCGGACCGGTTGATATTCTCGGACCCAGCCAAATCCACCAAGTTCAGCTTGCCCACTTTAACGTGCTCTTCGCCATTCGCGTCAATCTCCTTCATGTGCGACGTTATCGTAAACACGGTATGCGATCTCGACGACAAATCGTTGCATTTGGTAGCAGCCACTTGGCGTTTGAAAGAACCACTAGCTAAAACACTCAAAGCTTCAGGTGCGCTTCTTACAAAAATCTCCTCCATCCCTTGAACCACAATAGATTTTTTCCCCGGGTCGTCATAGATTCGCACTTTGCGTTCCGGGTCTTCACTTAAAAGATCCCTCAGCTCCTCGTTGTATAGTTCTATAAAAGATATCTTGACAGAGTAATCCGGAGCATCCTTCAACCTCCGGAAAAGTGAGTCTAGCACACGAGGAATTATACCAGACGACTCGCTCGGTTTACCACTTTCACCTTGCGGGATCTGCCCACTCATTGTGAATGTCTTTCCAGTCCCCGTTTGGCCATACGCAAATATAGTGCAATTGTATCCCAAAAGCATCTCATCAAGTACATTTTGCGCAACGCTTTCGAAAACAACTTCCTGGTCACTTTCAGCCCCAAAAACGCGGTCGAAAGTGTATGTTTTGTTTACAGACCCCATGGAACCCGTGTGTAAAGTCACCTCCTTGCCCTTGTGTCCTCGCGTTGACACAACCACTCCGCTATTCTCCTGGATTTCCCTTTCGCTACGAGACCGGCATCTCACATAAACGCTGATGTTGGATTCTTTGGTCTCTTTTTTCATGTTTTGTAAACAACGCGTTGGTGGTGGTGTAGGGGCGGAGAGTTTTTGGGGTTGATCTGCCTTCATAGACTTTTTCTTGTCTAGATCGATTTTAGAATACAGTGCTTCTATATCTTTTGACGAAAAATGCCCAGCTTTCAAGGAATAATACTTATTTAATTGAATCTGTGTCCGTGAGGCTTGCTTACATTGGCTCAAGTCAGCAGTCAAGACGTAACAAATATTGCAAACATGGGACGCTTGAAACCATACATATAATCACCTTAAAGTTTAGACACAATACGAAAATAATTTTATGCTCAAAAGTGAAGCGGCTGTCATCCTACAATGGTGTGGAAAACCAACCAGCGTATAGTAGAGAGGCTTTTAGTGAGGGGACGGTGACTCCTTAAACATCCAGCAGCCTGTAAGAGAAAAGTCTCACTTTTCTGATAATTTAAGAAAGTTTCAAATCCAGCTCCAGTGATTAGCGCTAATGATTTAAAAAGTCGGATGCACTAAAATGTTCTCTACTAAACACGTCTGGAAAGACATGGACAGCCGGCATTTAAACACCAGCAACCTCGAGTAAAATATGCTAGAACAGATTCTTTGAATGTGTTTTAATCACCTCATGGTGGGCTGGGAGATTTTCTGATAGAGTAATCTAGGAATAAAGAGATTGGGCCCTTTGAAGTTGAGAGCTTACAGATCTTGATTACACAACATACCGTGTCGATGATTTCCTTTACTTAATACCATAAGATATTAACTATGAGGATGTTGCCGTTTTTATAATGGCTTTGCTGATAGATACCCCATGAGGTAAAAATCTCTCTACTAACCTTATGTATGAAGAAAAACCGAGTACGTAATCTGATCTTTCAGAAGGAGACCAAAGGGCGAGCTGTCGAGTTGCAAAATGGAAATGTCGAGAAACGCTGATTTCGCAGCTTTGAAATTCTGCTCCGCTGATCAATCATGCGGATTAGATCTTGGGTGCGGTGAAATTCTCCTACTAAACACGTTCCGTATGACAAAGACTGTACTCATCCTCACACCACCCACTTGAGATATCGGCGAACGTTTAATTCGCATATCATGATAGATTTAAATATTTTTATCACGAGCAAACTTGTCACGTTCATAGAGGGCTGTCGCATAATCTGCACTGTGGCCTTGAGTTCTGAAAAATGACAAAATCTTTCTGGTGAACTGCGTTTACTAACGTAATATGGTAGATTTGGATACTTTCATGATGAAAATTGTAGTCTGATCAATAATGCTTCGACTGAAAAGGAAATTTTTGGCCTTGGTTCAACGAACAAATCATGTCTAAAAATAAATAGCACACCTCCAGCAAACCCACCTGACTCTCGGGAGCCAATAGGTGGGTTCACATAAACGGCTGCTTCAAATCTCACGACCTTGCACGTGACATCCCTACCCCACAATTAACTTGCTACAATGCTAACCAACCAATTGTTCCGTTTTGCTGGCGCTCGCTCTCTAAGGGTAGCTAGACCATGTGCTATCAGAACCATCACATTCAAAAAGGAGGATCAACCAAGAATCAGAATCAATTCGTCGGTGCCCAACTTTAAGGCGCCATCGACCGCTGGAGAACTGAATTTCCACGAATACTCGGGAAAATCATGGGGGATTTTGTTTTCACACCCGGCCGATTTTACTCCCGTTTGTAGCACCGAATTGGGAGCTTTTGCCGCTTTAAAGCCCGAGTTTGACCAGAGAAACGTCAAGATGATTGGTCTATCGTCCGACAGTGCCTCCTCTCACAAGGAGTGGATCAAGGACATGGAGGAGACAACCACCAAGGGCTCAACCTTTGATTATCCAATCATTGCTGACGAATCAAAGGAAGTTGCGTTTCTGTTTGACATGATTGACGAGGAAGGGTTCAAGAATTTAAACAAGGGACCGGTCCAGACCATAAGATCGGTCTACATTGTCGACCCGAGCAAAAAGTGCAGACTCATTATGACCTACCCAATGTCGTGCGGAAGAAACTCGTCCGAGATTCTGAGAGTTATCGACGCCTTGCAGCTTGCCGACAAGAAGGGTATTGCTACCCCAATTGACTGGACAAAGGGAAAGGATGTCATTATTCCTCCTTCCTTGAGTGACAAGGATGCCAAGGCAAAGTTTGGAGAGTTTAAGACTGTTAAGCCGTATTTGAGGTATACCAAGGTGGAGTAATCGATCAATTCATCAATTCGATCAATTCGATCAATTCGATCAATTCGATCAATTCGATCAATTCGATCAATTCGAGCGTAGCGAGAATTGAGAGAATTGAGAGAATTGGGAGAAGCAGCCAGGAAATGTATTTTTCTATAAGTGTACTGTACGTTTTGACATTCGTAGTTTTTTAATTAACATATTCGTCGTGAAGGATAAAGACTCAATGAAAGCTTTTCTATTGGAGGATTAAAAAGCGCTTGTTCTACGTTTTTCTCTTTAATCGACGCTGTATCCTCCTCTTCATCATTTCAAAGCGAGATCAGAAGGATCCGATACAAGGAGGCTAAAGCCTGCCGGAAGTGGTCGCCCCTCTGTAAGGATATCTTTTCGAAAGAGATAACAGCCTAGACTGATCATGGACTCGGCTAACGATTCTTTGTCCTCGGGACATTTTCACCCTCTGTTCGGCGCCGATGTAACACCTCCATAAAAAGTGCAATCGAATGAGATGGTATGGCTCTGCTACCAAGAGTGCATTGGCCTCTTGCGCTATTGCCAAATAACTAGTGGCTTATTCTAGCGATCTATCAAGCAATTGAGTCTTATTATGAACCCTTCATCACTCCAAGAATGTGTATTCATAAACAGAAAGCATAATCACTATATTATGGTCTAATTGCAGTCGAAGTACTCTCCAGAATGCGATACAGATAGTGATAACTTCTTTGCAGCCTCCGAGCCCTGCTATACATCTTGCAATTTCTTCGGATCTCGCAACTCAAGGCCAATCAACAGTGATGTCAGAAACCGAGAACTGCTCAGTGCACCTGAACCCTCGAGTCTTTCAACTGATGCATTCTTCCTCCGAGTCGAAATCTATCAAACATAGATGTGATCAGGGATCAATGCATTCGAGCTCCACTATCTAAACATGCCACTAATAATGTTATCAACGTATGAGCTTACTTTTCTCCACAAAAGTATATTGCGCATATCATGTAAACGAGATAAAGCTCCCTAGTTTTTTTATCCTCGGACTCTGGGTTTTTTTGCGCTAATTGCGGTGGCTTATTTGTTAAGGACAACTTAAGCTTATCAAGCCATGCGTAGATCTCTCTCAAAATACTCTGTATATACCGTTTAAAACAAGGCCGCTGTCACATAAGGGAGGATATACACCACGAGAGGCAAAATCGAGTAAAGCAATATTCCAGCTCTTGTCGCTTTCCCACGACAAGCTACATTTTGAGAACTGCATTAACAAACCGCATTATTCATGCACCTCCTGCATATATCTACACACATCTTTCTCAAGACAAACATGACCCCTCATATCGTCAAAAAGGAGCCCTTGATCCAGCCGGCGCCCATGAAACGAAGCTCGTCGTCGGGAGAAACCCACGAGATGAAAAGACAGGACTCGCATCCCGCGGGGCATCGACCGGTAACGTCGTGCACCCATTGTCGTCAACACAAGATCAAATGCAACGCTTCTGAGATGTTCCCCAAACCGTGTCAACGATGTGAAAGGATGTCGTTAAGCTGCGAGATTGACCCGCAGTTTCGACCGAAAAAAGGTTCTCAAATTCAAGCTTTAAAGCAAGATGTCGATGAGCTTCGAACGAAAATCGATTTTTTGTCGAGAAACGAAAACTTGATAGCTCAGGCTCTGTCTAACGGGATCCCACAAACACAGAGGGGAAGCACCCCTGAAAGGCAGCCAGCAGTAACTGTACTAGAAACGAATACCTCCCCGGCAACTTCTGAAACCTCTAAAGGCGGAAAGTCTTTTCATGAACCTTCTCTCGGGGAAACTTCTCTCAGGGAACCCTTGAGTGAATCTTTCAGGGAAGAAGAGACATTTTCCGACTTTACTTTAGGAGAAGTAACGATAACTTTGGAAAAAGCTCAAAAACTGCATTCTCGGTTCATGATTAACTATCTCCCCTTTCTTCCTATAATGTCATCCAAAACCCCTTGCGAGCTCTACAAACAATCCCATCTGCTTTTCTGGACCGTGATGCTCACATCGTGTCTGTCTGATCCAGATCCAGACTTGTACATGCGGCTGTCATCGTCGATAAAGCAGCTCGCCATAGAAAGCTGTTGGATACGCACTCCTCGATCCACGCACATCGTTCAGGCGCTGCTTATCTTGTCGATGTGGCCTCTGCCTAACCGCAAAGTGCTTGACGACTGCTCTTACCGGTTTGTTGGGCTCGCCAAGAACCTGTCTCTTCAGTTGGGACTGCACAGAGGTGAGTTTATGTGGGAATTTTCAAGAACTCAAGTGTCGCTTCCGGATGCGGAAAAATACAGAACGCGAACGTGGATCGCGGTGTTTTTCATGGAACAATTCTGGTCTTCTGCATTGGGACTTCCGCCAGCTTTACAAACGGATTTCCTTTTGGAAAATGCACGAATCGACTCATCGCTTCCCAAAGCGTTCCGTTGTCTGATATCGCTAGCTATTTTCCAGTCCAAGCTGGTGAATATGATGGGGCTAAGCGTTACATCTCCCGATGGGCTTATGGAACCGAAAAATCGTGCTGGGTCATTGGCGATTCTCGAAAGAGAACTTGAAAGACTCAATTTCAAGCTCCAGATCGACTCTCCCTCCGTGGAGATCTACTACCTATACGTTAAACTGATGATCTGCGTCTTTGCGTTCCTTCCGGGAACCCCTACAGAGGACCAGACAAAGTATGTCACACAGGCGTACCTGACAGCTACGCGGATCATAACGATAATCTCCAAGATGTGCGAAACTCGCCAGCTAATCGAGCTTCCCATATTCATTCGTCACGGTGTCACTTATGCAGCTTTAATTCTCTTTAGGCTGCATCTGACTCCGTTTCTCTTGCCCAAGTACGTAGACTCGGCTCGCCAAAGCGTCGTAACCGTTCACAGACTTTTCCGGAACATGCTGGCGGCGTGGAAGGACATTGAAAACGACATCTCCCGTACAGCCACCGTGTTGGAGAAACTCAACTTTGTCGTAATAACGCATCCCGAACTTTTCACCAAAGCTGACGGGATCATCACCCGAATGCGCTCGCATCTGACCGGCTCGCTTTTCTACGATCTTGTATGGTGTATCCATGAGGCGAGAAGACGAGTTGCAGAAGCGGGCGGAAAAAATAAAAGTAAACCAAAAGAGGAAAACCCACTTCCTCTGCCGTTTTACAACCAAATTACAAAAGACGACTTTAACGCCATCACCGCAACAACTCCCAACGGTACCACTGTAACTACTTTGGTCCCCACAGACCAGGCTATGAACAACGCTACCGCCGACGCCACAGCTAACGGTTTGGCGAAACCGCTCCAGATCAACGGGATCCCCATGGCAATGCTTGAAGCCACAGGAAGTGTCTCCGGGGTTAGCAACACTCCGGCTGTTGACGAGCCCACAGAGAGCTTGATGATGCAGCCAGAAGATTACGCTTTTGATGTAGCTCCGCCGGCGGGTAACGACAGGTTTATAGATAGTATATTTCAGCAGGAGAAGTGGATGGACAACGATGACGATTTCCTCGGGTGGTTTGATGTGAATGCTCCTTCTTTTTGATGTGGTCATTAATGCAATGGACTCCTGAAAAGAGTGTTCTGCGGTTTAATCGACGGATCAGTTTACACCAGCCTAGAATGATCATCTTTCAATGAAGCAGGCAGAAACGTTTGATCATTCAGTCTGCTCATCATGAGCTTCTTTGACTTCTCAAGAGAGCTATAAGCCAGATGTTGCATCTTTCTGTCCACACCGTTTCTCAAGACTTTCTCCAAACCCGCTAACGCATTTTTGCCCGTACTTAGCTCTCGTGAAGCTTTAGTTTTTGGAGAAAGCTGGCCCATGGCCTTGAATGAGGGAGTGCTCTTGTGGTATGTCCAGAGATCTCCGGGAAAATCAAGTTTCTCTGGTCAGAACACTTGAAAGTGGCGGTGAAAAATTCTAACTATGAATACTAAATTGCACGAGGGCTCACAGATGGCGCAGAAAACACCCATTATGTCTCTCTTGACCAATTGTGATGAACTATATGAATGAGACTGCCCCAAAGCCGACACAATCTTTCCCCTTATTGCTGTTAAACATGCCTGAAACACAGCTTGGATAACGAAAATTAAGCATTGAGTGTAGGCAGACTCGGTTTGTATAATGGATAACCGTATGCCACGAAAATCAGAAAGATTCCTTTTGCGAAAAGTGGAGCCAGCAGATTTCCTCAACTAGCTCAAGAGTTGAAGAAGTGGGACTGACCGTGTGACCATCTCAAGCCTTTAAAGCAAGTTGTGGGTCTCAAACAAATGCTCTCGAACATTTGAACCCGATTTTTTTATTCTCGACACCCCCAACTAATAAGCTACGCAATTCCGGGTATGTTACTCAAGGGCCGTTGTTTTAAATGTTGGAGTTGAAATGCCTTTCATTTAATCTCAACCGTGGATTCATTCATATACCGTCCATGGTTACTTAAAAGGAAAGTGCATAGGACAGACGCGAAAAAATAGGCAGTCTCTTCAATTGCCTTCTCCTAAGATGTTCCGCAGTACGTACTTCCAACAATGCTGGATCAAGCGGTGCACCATGACATACACTTGGGGAGCTACATGGCTTGAATCGGCTCCTCTCAAAGAAATATCGAGGACCGTGGGCTGGAAGAATTGCTCCAGATTCTCTGATTGACCAGCGTTGTCTTTCACTCTCTCCCTGAGATCATTAGATACCAGATCCGTTCGCTAGCATTTTGATTCAAGATTTGAACCTCTCTCCACCTTGTTCTATTGAGGTGCTTCACCTGTGCGCCTCTGGGCTCTACAATCAAGGTGGCTCAAAACGCACTTTACAAAGATTTTTGGGCCTTTCTAGACCTATGAAGAAGCATCTTGTAGCTCAATAGTGTCTTGATCTTTGAATCATGACCATGAGCCATGAGTTGAAAAGACCTGAGCCACGCTGGAGAATATAAGAAGATCTCGTTAGCCACCGAAAGCTTCCTCAAGGATCACATGCACCACATATAGAGAGGTCTTGAACATAGAGAGAGTCTTTGTCCATTTGAGTGGTATTGGTATTTCCCTTGCTTTGTCTTCGATGACTTCCATATTGCTAGGTGATTCTGCATCCTTCGAAGATGTGGGTGAAACTTTCTTTTTCCGCCAAACATAGGCTACCCATTTTGTTCTTTGCAAATGGCCGCTATGTATTATAAGGCATTATAGAACATTTAAACAACTGGAGCAGGCAGTGTTTTTCCTCTTGAAAACACGTGTCAGAGCTTCCCGAAAATGTTTATATAGATCATTCTGGAAGAAACCGGGCTCGCAGTTTAGCATGAGGAACAGGCGTCTCTTCCATCGACGACAACAGAGAGATATAAGAGCAGATCAAATTTGTATCCTCAATTGTGGTTAAAGTTTGCGACAGCGTTCGCTTCTTCAAGTGCCTCTCTTTGTATAATCACTGAGGTTCCAAGGCTTTCAGCCCCCACATTTCACTCAAAAATACGCTTCTCATGGCTGAAGTGATCCCCACCCTCAATGATCTAACATCGGCCCGAAGATATGATAATGTCAACATCCCCCTACAAACATTTCTTTCCAAGAAAAATCTCCTCGTCACATGCAGTTCACCTGTATTAACTTACAAATCACCACCCTCTGGTGGAAAGCCTCTCTTCTGGCTTTAACGAAGAAGCGGAAGCTCCAGGCATACATTTACCCAGTCCCTTGGATGCTTCAAGCACCTTTGCTGGGTCCTTGTAGTTTGTCACAGCACTAACAATAGCCTTAGCCATCTTGGCAGGGTCCTCGCTCTTGAAGATACCAGATCCTACGAAAACACCTTCTGATCCAAGCGTCATACATAGAGCAGCGTCTGAAGGAGTAGCAACTCCTCCTGCGGCAAAGTTTACAACGGGGAACTTTCCCTTGTCAGCTATAAACTGTTTCAATAGAGAAACTGGTACTCTAAGCTCGTCTGCCTTTTGCTGCAACTCTTTGGTACCGGAAAGTTTCAAAACTTCCTCCGCCTCCTTCTGAATTTGCTTGATATGTGCAACAGCTTGCGAGATATCGCCAGTTCCAGCCTCACCTTTAGTCCTCAACATGGCTGCGCCTTCGTTAATTCTTCTTAGGGCCTCTCCCAAGTCACGGGCTCCACAAACAAACGGTACGTCGTATTCACTCTTTTCAATGTGGTCCTTTTGATCTGCTGGAGTGAGAACTTCAGACTCGTCGATATAATCTACGCCTAACGACTGAAGCACACGGGCCTCGGTGATGTGGCCAATTCTACACTTTGCCATAACGGGGATAGACACAGCCTCCATGATTTCCTGAATGAATTGAGGGTCGCTCATCCGTGAGACTCCTCCTTCTTTTCTTATATCCGAGGGAACTCTTTCCAAAGCCATAACGGCGCAAGCACCAGCTTCTTCGGCAATCTTGGCCTGTTCAACGTTAACTACGCTAAATGTTAGTCTACTATAAAGAATATACCTACTCCATAATAACACCTCCTTTCAGCATCTGGGCTAAGCCAGCCTTGAGTTCAAAAGCACTTTTCGTCATTGATTTATAAATAAAGTGGACTAATGTCTTTTTTATAGTTTTCCCGATGAATGACTCAAAATTGCGCAGAGTCTTTCAAAACTGGTGAAAAAAGCGGGATAACATTGTATACACCGGTTTTGAGAGGTATATGCACGATTTTCTAGTGAGCGATTTTCAGATTGGACAGGTGCATGCAGCCTCTCAAAACCCCTCAATATCGGTTCTGGGAGGGGTAGGTGCATGAGTCGCTTTTATAAGAATAATCTCGTTTGCACAAAAATAAATGACCGTTGAAACCGTTAATAAAACCGTTGGCGTTCTTGCCCTGCAGGGGGCATTCATCGAACACATAAACCATTTTGAAAAAGTTGTTGATCAACATAAAGAGTATGATAACTTCCGCTTTATCGAGGTTAGAACTCAACAGGAACTGAACCAATGCGATGCTTTGGTCATTCCAGGCGGTGAAAGTACCGCCATTTCTATTATAGCTCGCCGCATAAACTTACTAGAGCCATTAAGAGCCTTTGTACGGGCGGGAAACCCAGTTTGGGGAACTTGCGCTGGGCTTATAATGTTGTCGCGTCAAGCAACTCATGGAAGACCAAGTCAAGAGCTTATTGGTGGTCTTGATGTAGAGTGTTCGAGAAATGCATTTGGAAGGCAGCTAGACTCCTTTAACTATGAGCTGGATACCAGTGATTTTATGAAAAATGGCTCCACCGTGCACTGTACATTTATCAGAGCTCCAGTGGTGACAAGAGTTTTTTCTAAACAAGATTCTCCGTCACATAAAAGTGAGGGCTTAATTGTGGCTCCCCCTTTTGAAAACAAGGCTGAACCCAAGATACTGGCCCGTTTGGACGATCACAGAATTATAGCGGTATCACAGGGCAAGGTATTGGGGACCTCTTTTCATCCTGAGCTTTCCGACACTTTGGTTTTTCACAAGTGGTTTTTGGATGAGTTTGTGGTTTGATATAGGTGGTGCAAGCTTATGAGCTATGCTGATGTGTGTACTGAATGTAGACTAGGCATTAAAGCAGGTATTGTGGCACTATGGTATATTCGGACTCACAAATTGTGACGTGCATGAACGATATGCACGTTCATGCACCAACGACAGAAT
>JAJLSF010000447.1:0-22746 GCA_030567395.1 Citeromyces hawaiiensis
GCCATAATCCGGGAAAACAATGTGATGCAACTTTGGGAAAAGAAATGTTAGTCATGCCTTTTCTAGCATGTATGACTTGCGGGGAAGGTCATCGGGCGTGCGGATAAGTCACTCATGATATGTCACATCACATGTGTTTCCCCACATCAATCGGTATATAAAAGAGGCCACAAACCTCAACTATGTAGCAGCTTTAGGTGAAATAAAAGCCTTACATTGTCAAACATAAGTGGACGTTATTACTATCGATTACTGGACATTATAAGAGAACAATCAAGACTGAGAATGAATCATCAACCTGGAGTTGCTCATGATGTCCCGACCGAGGCTCCCAGATCCCCGAACTATCAACACTAATCGTATTGTTTTTCAAAGTTCCATCTTATATACCCCAGAATCTTGAGGCAGAAAAAAGCAGGGATGATGTACGGTATTTGAAAAACTAATATGGTCACCATCATTTCCACGTCGCACCTACATTAGAATGTAAACGTGTAATCGACTCATGACGAGGTGCTAGGAAAGGGAAGGTGTCTCTCTTCTCAACATAGATCCCCCATCGGTCGTCTGTTGATTGATTCCGCACGAGGTTATCAGCTCTTTAAGTAAAATAGAGATGGTTCCGGTAAAAAAGGAATGCAAATGATCTTTATGTTTCTCTTAGCCTATCTTTTCCCAATACCTTATTCCAGATTTCTTTTGCATTGAATAAAGTATTTCAGAGACATAAAATGTAAAAATAAGCCCATTTATTCCCCAACCACGCATCATTGTCGATCTGTCCTCAAGGGAACGATCACTGTTCCTGAGACAACCGAGCCTCCTGTCGATTTCCCCGTCTATAATAATTTGACCCATAGGAATAATTCGACAGAGGCAGAGACGGCTCGGAGTGAGGAGAACCTTTGCCAGCGCTCCATCTTCTCCTGAAGCTGTCTCTGCCAATGTTCCTTTGACTCTCCCCTATCAATTAAATGCATCGTGCATAAAATGAATGTCGGGGAAAAGGAACAAGCCCAGCCAAGAGGCCCAGTCTAAATGTAGGCACAGCTTTCGTCTGATTACCAATATATGGATTTAGCCCCGGGTACTCCGTTGAAGGCTTTGGCAACATCTTGAAAATAATGCAGCATCAGATGATGCCTTTCTCAAATAATAGCTATCATCAGTCCATTAAAGCATAATCATTGGATGTGTTCCAGAAAAACAACAGCCTTACGATCCCACAAGACAACAATATCAATGACATATAGTAACTACACATGAGGACCCGCCGATAGCACTTCGCTTGTTGTTTCTGATGCGTACTTTTCAAAGTTCTGAACGAAAAGCTTTGCCAGTGCTTTAATTTCCCCCTCGAACGCGGCTGGACCGTCTGACCAGCATCTTGAAGGGTTCGAGAGCTCGCTAGGAACCCCGGGAACAGCTTTGGGAACAGATAGCCCAAACACAGGGTAATCTTCGTACTCGGCTTTAGCAAGACTCCCATCGTGGATAGCATCGAGAATCTTTCTTGTGAATTTCAAGGGACACCGTTTCCCGCCTTTAGCAACAGAGCTTCCACTCTAGCCGGTGTTGAGCAGCCACGCGTTAGCCTTATGGTGACTGATCTTGTCAGACAACTGCTGGGCATATTTCATAGGATGGAGAACCAAGAAAGGCTGACCGAAACAAGCGGAGAAAGTGGCCTCTGGCTCTGTGACTCCGTCTTCTGTTCCTGCCATCTTGGAAGTGTACCCGGAGATAAAATGGTACATCACCTGTGCATTGGAGAGCCTGGAGATGGGAGGCAGAACTCCTCTGGCATCGCAAGTCAAAAGAACAATGTTGGTAGGATGCTCGTCGGCAAGACACGGGATCTTTGCTGAGGGAACATAGTCAATGGGGTAAGCGCAACGGGTGTTTTCAGTAATGGTTTTATCTGTGTAATCCACAACTTTTGTCAGTCGATCGTAAACGACATTTTCCAAGACTACACCAAACTTGATGGCATTGAAAATTTCAGGTTCCCTTTCAGACGAAAGATCAACACACTTGGCGTAACAACCTCCTTCCACATTGAAAACTCCGTGTTCGGACCAGCAGTGCTCGTCATCTCCAATGAGCTTTCTGTGTGGATCAGCAGATAAAGTTGTTTTACCCGTTCCAGACAGCCCAAAGAACAGAGTAACGTCTCCATTTTTGATTCCCTGGTTGGCAGAAGAATGCAAAGTCAAAATATCGTAACGCACTGGCATCAAGTAGAACATCACGGTCAAAATACCCTTCTTCATGTCACCAGCGTACTCTGTTCCCAAAATAACCATTTCCATCGATTTAAAATTGATCTCCACAGAAGTGGATGAAGTCATTCCTTTGGTGTGAACATCGGCAGGGAATTGTCCAGCATTCCAAATGACAAGTCGGGTTCACCAAAATTTTTACAATTCCTCTTCAGTTGGCTGAATAAGCATATTCATAAACAAGGCATGATAGGCTCTCGCACATACAACTCTGACTTTTAGCCTGTAACGCGGATCCCATCCGGCAAACGCATCGATAACAAAGATTTTTTCTCTCATCCTCAAGTAATCAATAGCTCTGGCCTTGGAAATTTTCCATGTCAACTCGTCAACTTTCTTATTCACGGGACCCCACCAAATATGATCTCTTGAAGTTTCTTCATCCACAAGACGTTTATCACTGGGAGATCTACCGGTTTTCTTACCGGAGTACGCAATCAATTCTCCGGTGGAGGTGATTTTCGTTCCCTTCTCCTTCAATCCGTCCTCGTACAATGTGGCAGTGGCAGCATTGTGACGAATAAGGGCATCTGGATTCAGTCCTAAAGACGCGATAGCAGAGTACTCGGCTGAAATCGCCTTCTGGTATCTGACATCCTTCTCTTTGCTCGTGTGGTTCTGCAAGTCAATTGCTGTAGGTGCCATTGTGATTTGTGTATTGTGAGGGGATTTAGGGGTTATTTATATTGCATTTTTGTGCAGTATCTTGATGGCGGGCAGAGATCACATTTTTAGGCTAGCCTGATATGCAAACCATATATAGAAGGCGTGGACTTGTAGAGAAGGGACAAATTCACAGCCTCCACCTCTCTACGTGGCTCTACCCTCCTTTCTCTGCCCGACTACGTTCAGTCATGCTCATACCTTACTCCAGGGAAAAGTTGTGGCACCTCAACAGTGATCACTAGGGCTATGATAAAGTCAACGATTTGCCCAGTGTATGCCCCGCGTAAAGGGGTACGAATGACCATAAAGGGACATGACGTTTCTGCCTAGTAAAACTATTTCATTGAGGACCGAAGAGAACGATCTGATTCCTGCATTCCCATACAATTTGAAGTAAAGAATGTTCTACTTGGTATTTTCAGTAGCAATCTGCCCTCTGAAGTTGCGACAAGAGATTCAAGATGATATCCTCATACAACACAAAAACAATCTTTTCATAAAGTGGTGATTGATTGGAAAACGACTTGCGTAACCCAGATATCTCAACGACGACTCTACAATCTCTGCCATTTACACAGCAGACAATATATATACCTTTAAAGATCTATGCCCTTTATGCCCTTCATGCCTTAGTTAAGCGGGGATAGACCCGTACACCATCCAACTCAACTACATCTCCCCATGGTGACGCCAACTGTGTACAAGGCTAGGGTCACAGTTTTTGGCAAAAACAACCTCTTTTCAAGTAAACCAAGTAAATTAAAACACCCACCTCTCAAGACTGTGCCCCTATTTCAGCACATCCATGCACCATGGCGTGCACTACTCAACAGAAAGGTAAACAAAAATCAAATCTATTCACCTCATGACATCGAAGTATCGCTACTTCATGCAAAATGAGCAGGAGACGCCTTCGCAGATCAAGGCAAACTTCTCGTCAGCCCAGGGACTCGATGTGCCGACAAAAGCGTCAAGACTAGACCGACTGCCGACATTATTTGAAGTTCTCAACAAACGGACAGCCACTCCCGTGGACCTTTGGTCCTTTTATGTGTATATGCGCGATAGCCAGTGTGCTATCGACTATTTAGATTTTTGGCTGGATGCCATACAACATTTAGAGCTATGTAAAAATTACGTTAGAGGTCTAAGAAGTTCTCTAATATCGAAAGAACGCGGACACAGAGCATCAGATATAGCGCAAGTGGCTCGATCACGAAACGAACCGTCAAACGAGAATGTTCGCCAAGATAAAACAACTTCAATGTCCTCATCTGTGCTATTAGAAATGGTGATGCAAGAGGGGCTTCTAGACGATACTGATAGTCATCGTCTATCTGACTTTCTAAGAGGGAAGAAATCTGTAGAGAATATCGACCCTCAAGTGGAACAATTGATCAAAACTCTTCCGCATCCTTATACGCCGGAAGGTGCCAACAGACTAAGTATATCACCCGAGACGTTGGAACTTTTGGTGAACCAGGGTCCTAATGCGAATCGCTACGTTACGCGAGATGCGCTGCATAAATCATGTAAAAATCTGTTTTATACCTATTTTATGGATAACGCGGAGAAAAGACTGGTGATTTCGGAGTATATAGTGAGGAAAATCAAGCATAGTATAGAAAGGGATGGCCGAGACGACCCAGCTTTGTTTGATGAGGCTAAAGAGTACGTTTTCAAAGCGATGGAAAATGAAGCGTACCCGAATTTCCTTCAGCAGTCAGCCATATGCAATGTTATGGCAACTTCATATATAATAAGGCTGTTTTTAGGCGGGGTGCTGATGTTTATTGGATTTTGGGTGGGGTATATATTT
Source organism: Citeromyces hawaiiensis (assembly GCA_030567395.1). Classification (NCBI taxonomy): domain Eukaryota; kingdom Fungi; phylum Ascomycota; class Pichiomycetes; order Pichiales; family Pichiaceae; genus Citeromyces; species Citeromyces hawaiiensis. The sequence goes on from JAJLSF010000447.1 coordinate 4,768, forward strand.
ATATTTCTAAACTGGCACCCCCAACCAGTCAGAGCTGTTGTTACCATTCCCTTTTTTCTAGGAGGTTACGCTCTGTTGTCTGCATTTTTCAAGCTTGACCCGCTGCTGTGTTTTATGGGGCTCAGCGAGTCCAAAGCTACTCACAGTGGGCTGATAAGAATCAGAGAGCCTTTTGTAAAGCGGCTGCTTTTAAAGAGAGGGTTGTGGGTACTGACTTTGGCTTGTATTGTTTCTGCCAGCTTTAGTGTTTTGTTTGCCCTTGTGCCAGGAAGGAGAATATGATGTAGAAGGACGGGGCGAACACTGTAGCGAAGCGGAAGTGTGAGTGGTGAGTGAATTGGTTTGATGGGCTTGTTCCCGCGCAAAAGAAGATTCTCTGCGTCTCGACGAAACTCTTCAAGAAAAGAATCCAAGAGGCAGAGAAGCATCACTGTCATTTTGACTGATTCTGCGTATCAAAATCTCAGAAAGTATTTTCAGGCTCATTCAAAGAGAACTCCCTTACTCAACACTGGCTACATGATAAGAGAGGACAGCTTATTTTGGCTAGTTCTATGTCGTTGAAGCGAAGCGGAAATGACTCTTTTCTATGTGTGTGCCGTTGTCTTGAGCCTGTGTCTTTTGTGATTCTTTGTCAAATTCACCTTGCCATCATCGTTCAAACGATCCATGGCTGAGGATAACGTTTTTCATCATTACACTGGAGCATTACTCATTGCATATCTTGCGCACTACGCCGTCCCTATTTGATGAATGGTGGCTATTGGTCCACCCTTATACAACCATACTGCAATGTATCAAAGCCTTCACTATGGTGGAGGTGATTATGACCTGCTGGACTTGAGAAGCAACCCACTAATGAAAAAACGGCTAGACATTCACAGCAACAGAAGATAGTTCATCGATCAATGCCCTGATCCAGGCACCAGTTCAATGTTCCGTTATACTGTGTCAATTCCTCAAAAACAGGGTAATGTACTACCAACTTCTGTATGTCGCACCGAAGGCAGCGGCTTACACCTCTGCTCGGCATTTCAAACGACATCAAAAAGAGGGCACAATTTGCCTGATTGCATTGTTGATCTTGAGTTCTGTGCAATTTTTTCTCAGAGACCTAGGATCAGCACTGACAATAAGGGCATTGGGAGTGTCGTAAACCTGCCGCTGTCCTTTGCGATTTCCTGTGCTGAAGGATGGAAGATCAGGGGCCATGATAGCCCTCTTACAAAATTTAATATCATAAAGGGTTGTCACTTCTGTTACTGTACCCGCTATTTAGACTTGGAATACATTCTGGTAATCATTAATTTAGGAGACTTGTTAATACAGATCTGCCATCATAAGGCAGTCATACAGCTGTGAGTACTGGCTGAATTGGAGGGCACAATTATATGAGGTCGCATCAGCCGGCCTAAAAAAGCCCAAAGTTTCAAGTGAACGTAGTAAGCAATTAGCTCATCGATGTCTTGGCTTCGAAGCAATTGAACAGTTTATTAAATCTGGCCATGTAAAAGCGTAATGCGCTGCGCCCTGCCATGTAGGGCACAAATGACATTTCAGGGCATAAAAAGGCACAGAAGGACACAAAAGTCACAGAAGTCACAGATGACATAGATGACACAGAAGTCACAGAAGTCACAGAAGTCACAGACGAGTGAGCACAGTCACCACATTAAACATCGAAAGAACCCTCCAAAAGCACGTGACAGAAAAGCTTGATGTGCCCCGCAAAGTCATCAATTTACTTGACTCGAGCAAATCAAAGGGCAAGTGGGCACGAGATGAAAGACGATACATCTTGAAACGAGACCCACAAATGAAGTCACCTGAAAATACTTCAAAATGAAATTCTCGTATGGTTTTCCGTTCCCGAAAGTCTCTTAGAGTGATTCGATGACTGCTCTTGACTGACAGACTTGTGACCTCCAGAAAACCAGACCCCAAACCCAATCAAACACCAGCTCTGCAAAGACGCTTCCGACTTTAACCTCCATGATTGTCGTCAAGAGTTCCGGACAGCCCACTATCCAACTCCTCTCGTTTAATATCCCCGTCAAACCCCTTCACCTTCACAATACTCACCTCTTCGTCTTTGGAAACCGGCTCGTTCAAAGATTGAGCGGGGCGAATATCCAAGATCTCTACATCCTTGGAAAACTTGACCGGCGCATTGGAGAACTCTATCGTTTCAATGGATATGTCCTGAGGAAGGTTCGGTTCTGGGCCCATTGGGATAGAGTCCATATCAATTTCCTTACCGAGAATCACTCCCAAGATGATCACGCAAGCCACTTTGGAAATAACCAGTGAGTTCTCTTTGCAATAGGACCCCGCGCAGCAAAGAGGACAGCCTATTTCGCATTCGCAATTCAGCGTCTTTTCCAGAGCCATTGCGAGAATCTCGTCAGCTTTGCCTACAATCTTTAAAGAGAGACCAGACCCCCCTGGACCGCCTTGTGAATCGTAGAAAACCAGCCTGGCAGCACGTTTCCTCTTTGTCTGTCTTTTGGCGAACTCCTTTTCAGCCGCTTTGCATTCGGTCTGGATCTCGTCGATCGTGCTCATTATAAAAAGCGGTAAAACATTGATTATAGCGTGCTGCGCAGCATGGATCCCTGCCGCCATATGCAGTCGCTTGAATGACACAATCTCGATGGCCCTACGAGGGATATCGATCCACATGCCCTTGGAAAAAATCTTCACCGGAGGGTTGTGCACTTCAACGGCATCCAAAATCCGTTTGTGTCTATCTATCTTGAAGAATCCAAACACAATGATGGTTGTTTGGATGTTGCCAAAGTAAACCGGAACATCACTGTGCCATAAGGAACGCACCTTTTCGATTTGCTTAGGATCCACGTCTGTAAAGTCGCGCTGAGAAGTGATCCAGTCAACATTGACGCGCACAACTTTGGCAAACTTGCCGTCTGGGTTGAACTCTTTGACGAGATATGGCAGTCCCTGGTGAATAAAAATCCCTCCATCGTAAAGCGTGAAGCTCGTTCTGGAAGCTTCCACTTCTTCTATCACAACGTTACGGTCGTTTGTAATGTCCACAACAGCGTAAACATCTTCCTCCACTGATCTAAGAGACACATGCGACGACGGCCAGGGAAGCAGCTGACGAGATACAAAATACTTGTTGTCTGCTTTGAACAACTTTGCAATGGCACCCTCGCAGTCGATGATTCCTTTGAGAAAAAGGTTCGCTTCCCCTTTGCTAAACGGTTTCTCAAAAGCTGCACACTGCAACTGCGGTTCTGCCACTACAAGGTTGTGCAAATCAAGGTAGATGTCCTGGTACTCGACGCTCAGCAGCTTGTGCGGCTTCTCCATATAGTGCTGATTCACGGGGTCGTCCCCTCCAACGAAAAGAGTAAGAGAGTCCTTAGATCGTCTTCCAGCTCTTCCGCTCTGCTGATGGAAATTCGCTAGCGAAAGGGGGAAACCACAAACCACCACACAGTCCAGTACACCTATATCTATTCCGAGTTCCAATGCGTTTGTCGATATAACAACCTTCAAGTTACCGCTAAACATCTGAGACTCAATGGCACGTCGGTCCTGCAAAGAGTATCCTCCCCGGTAACTCATAACATCCGATAGAAGGTCCTCGCGATTCAGCTGTTTAAGCATGTGACGGATCTCGCGCATCAGAAGCTCCACTACCCGCCTCACCATGCAAAACACAATGGTACGGACGTTCTCCTGTAACAGCTCAACAACGAGCTTAGCGGTCTCCACTATAAAAGAGTCTCTGCCCTCTTTAGGATCGTGTGCGTCTTTAAGCGGTGGGTTCCAAACAACAAGGTGTCTCGTGCCCCTGGGACTGCCGTCTTCGCATATGTGCTCGATTGAGTCTTGTTCGCACCCGAAAATCGAGCCCATATGCGATTTCGGATTGGGTAGAGTGGCAGAACACGATATATACCTTGTCTCGCTACTTGAAACAAGCCTTTGCAGTCTTCTCATCACGTATGCCATATGCGCTCCAAATACTCCCGAGTACATGTGCAGCTCGTCAACAACAACAAGCTTCAGATTTCGCAGAAACCGGTCCCACATCTCGTGGTTCGGCAGTATCGAGCTGTGCAGCATGTCCGGGTTGGTGAATATGATGGACGCACGGTTCCGTATGTAGTTTCTGTCCTCTTTGCATGTATCTCCGTCGTAGGTATCTGCAAGTACATCGAGGTCCGGAATACACGCGATGAGCTCGTTCATAGCGCGTTTCTGATCCTGTGCCAGCGCTTTTGTCGGGAACACAAATATACCGGTAGCGTTACTGTCTTTTAAAATCTCGTCTAAAATAGGCAGCTGGTATATAAGGGACTTGCCCGATGAAGTGGATGTACTAACAATTACGTTTTTCCCGCTGTTCAAAGCATTCAAAGCGTGCGCTTGGTGAGTGTAGAGCTCTGTTATGCCTTTCCAGTTTTGCAAACCTTCCAAAAGAGAAGAATGGAGATTTTGATCGAGATACGCATACTCTGCAACTTTTATCGACTCGGTAAACTCGGCCTTGACTTGATCTCTGTAAAAGGAGCAGCCCTTTAGCTTCTCGATTACCTCCGGGATGGAGATTCTTTCTTCTGACGAGGAGTTCCCTTTCCTCAATAAAGCGTCCATGGGATCTTCGTAAACCATTGGAGTGGGCAGAGTACTGCTTTCCAGTTCTTTATCTGCGTCTAAACCCTCAGAAGTACACTCTTGAAGAAAGTTGCTTATCGCTATTTCAAATTTTTCGTTTCTCTTTACAATCAGCCGTTTTATCGATTCAGGCTTATAAGTGGGCAACTTTACCTCACCTCTCCATAATGGGCCGGTTTTTTTCGGGTTACCGTCTAAAAATTCAAATAAAAGAAGCTGTGCGGACTGCGTGGGGCCCTCCAGCTCAAAGATATCGCTTTCCTTCTGTCTCGATCGCTCTTCTTCAATGACGATCTGGTTTTCGTCGACGTAATCAAAAAAAGTTTCGTCAGGCAAGAGGCGGCATATCTTTGCGATATCCAGGTGTGTCAGTGGCCGTCCGATGGCAGTCTCGGCAGATGGCTTGAGCACGTCAAAGGTGGTGATGATGTGCTTTCTAGAACAAAGGAAAGTAAAGTACGAGTTTATGTGGAAGTGGATAGTTTCCAGTTCTTTCAAGGAGTCGGGCCATTCGGATTTAGGAATGACCGTTGTCTTTCGTTTCATCGCCATGACTCTCTGATTGTTTGCGACAAGCGTAAGCAAAAGAGCTTACGCGTATATGGTGTACGGGCGCCAGTTCGTGTCAGCATTGCATGAGGCATCCCTTTTCGTAGCTCGATATGCTTTGTGTTGGCAGACACACAAAGAGGTTAATTGTATTTAGAGGCTGGGGGGGGTTTTCTCCACCGATTCTGTCTTTTTTCGTTATACTTTCAGTAAAGTGGAGCAGGCCCACCATTGGCTGCCGTGCCCTTTTCATTTGCTGAACTCCAAGTAGATCAATCCCCCTCAAGATGACTTTGCAGGGCACACCAAGCTCTTCTATCGCTCTTTTGAAGCATTCCCCCAGAATGAGAATGTGCCCCTTTGTATGCTTCTGCTCCATGAGCTGCTCAGCATGTCCGGATCGGTCCTACAGGTGATTTTCAATGAGAATGCCTCTGAGCCTAAGGATTTTGATTACCAAAGCTGTCTCAAAAAGATTCCAGCAGATTAATTCTTAGTGCTGCTTGACGCGGTATGTCTTCCCCACTTCCAATTGTCTCTGGAACATGTCTGTACCCCTGGAGCTCGCGTGCGTCTGGCAATGAGGTTCGTTGAGGGTGAAGAGGGGCTGTCAAGTTGCCATAATCGAAAGCTGGGATCTCGAGTGCAGACTGAACGAACGATGTTTCTGTGATAGGCATTTGCAAATGTTCTGCCAGGTGGCCTTAGGCAACAATCCTCAAATACCCTGGAAGGATTTTTCTGATGGATTTTGAGCACCACAAAGTCTGTCATTCAACCATCAACCTGCAGCCTTCTCGTAAATGTCTTCTGTGCGGCATAAACATCTATGATCCTCGAGAGAGACAGTGGCTTTGCTTGATGATACTTGGGCACCCCTGGCAAAGAGTATCTTGTGATGGAAATGGGAAAAGCCGTGTAAGAAATGCAATCTCCACTCACCTATTACTATGAAGCTTCATCGCTTACAGTGAAGCTTGTAAGTTATCAAGTCCTGTGCCGCAATGATTTCGGTGGTCCATCACACTACGCATCTAAATTAGCTCACAAATATGGGGTTCACCCGACAAGCAGAGTGTCTTGACCGTCATATTGGGCCTCCGCGTCTCTATCCTCTTCTATCTGTGAGACATATATAAGCGGGTTGAGCAGGATGCGCACCGTAACAACATCAACCTCGTTAGGCTATTTTCATTCAGGGGATGCTCATACATTACAGGATGGTTACTCTGAGAACACTGGGAGAGAGAGTCACTCGTTGAAGATCTGTACTCGGGCAAATGCGAGGCATGTCATAACGTCTTTTGTTCCTTTATCCACCTTGCAATGAGAATGGAGCAATGCAATACATTTTTGGTCATCAATCTGAGGCTGGAGCCACTTTAAACCTTTTTGCGGTCTCGTCTCCACTTCTAGAGGAATGTTCTGCGTGCATCTTCTTCTGTCTTCTGTCATGGGAACTGAGCTAGGCAATCAGTGCCTTGGGTTCCTGTCCTATGCAGTCCCGCCTATCCTTTTTTTGTTTTATCGGCATCAACCCTATAGCGATGTCCGCGATATGCTTCATTCTTAAGGATTTTAATGGGAAAAGACGGTCTCCCCTTCAACTCCATCAAAAGAAGGAGGAGTTGACAAAGGTGTCAGGTGCTTTGTGCCATACTGGCTTTGGGTTATAGACTTGTCTTATAGCTACCTCAATGACTATGCGCTTTTTGATTAGATGCAAGAATTTCCTCCAAGTGACCATACGCGGGTTCTCGTACATTTTAGTGGAGGAGCATGTGAGACATCAATCAGTTGAGCCGGAAGCTTTTCCCTCTTTATGAGGCTTCTCTGTTAAACGAATAATCAGTTTGAGTCTTGCTACGAATATAGATCCTAGGTGCTGTAGTCATGACTGATCTCTTATCCCATCCCTAGGGATACAGTGTGTTTGCATCCACAAAGGAATCTCATTGTAGTAAGGTCAAACTTTACAGAACTGCAGCTCCTTTTACTGCTAGGAAAAGAGAATTCAGTGTAATTGAGCCGGTTAAAATAGGCCCGCGGAACGGAGATGGATTGTTTTCGCTCAATGAGGAATGGCTGGCGATGAAGCGGCGTTTTATACCAGCCTAAACTCAACCTCTCTTTTACTACGGCATGAGATGATGAGCAACGTCATTGAAAAGTGATGCTCCAACGACGTTAAGCATTCCATGCCTACATTACTCTTTTCTCAGTTAAAAGAGATGCACGAATATATTGGCACCCTTGCACCACATGGCTAAAACGCGCAAGTCAGGCTGCTCTTGCATATATGTGCATGAACGTGCATACGTCCCAGCCCCGTTAAAACCAGTGGTAAAATCACCTAAGCCCTTAGAACCCCAGTCAGAACGGGGTTGCCGCTCTCCTCCACCTTTGAGCCCGATTTACGAAAATACCTCACCCGCACGGTGCAAAAGCCGCGCGGATATATCGTATGTACGCATCACACGTGACACACCATCAACTGATGCATGAAAAGAGGAGCAAGTGGTCAACGAGAGGAAAGAAAGAAACCCCCACCTATACTTATCGTTTCTTACATCAGTAGTTATCGTCCTTCTCCGAAAAACAAACAAGCCGCATCACTCCCAGCTCATCGGCCCATACAGTCAGGTGGTGTGGTACACGCCACCACCCTACACCATTGCATCACATGATTGGGCAATATATAAGTAGGCCGGCATGCGCCCTTCAAACATCACCAAATCAACAATGGCTATTCAAAAAGTATTTTCCCGTTACGTTTACGACTCCAGAGGAAACCCAACTGTGGAGGTTGACCTTACCACCGACAAGGGTCTTTTCCGTTCTATTGTACCATCCGGAGCATCCACCGGTGTGCACGAGGCTTTGGAACTCCGTGATGGCGACAAGTCAAAATGGCTCGGAAAGGGTGTCTTGAAAGCCGTTGCTAACGTTAACGACATCATCGCACCAGCCGTTGTAAAGCAGAACTTGGACGTTACCAACCAAGTTGAGGCTGACAAATTCCTCAACTCTTTGGACGGAACCCCAAACAAGGCCAAGCTCGGAGCTAACGCCATTCTTGGTGTTTCTTTGGCTATTGCCAAGGCTGGTGCTGCTGAAAAGGGTGTTCCTTTGTACGCCCATTTGGCCGATCTTGCCGGTACCAAGCAGCCATACGTTTTGCCAGTTCCATTCCAAAACGTTTTGAACGGTGGTTCTCACGCTGGTGGAGCTCTTGCCTTCCAGGAGTTTATGATTGTACCAACCGATGCTCCATCATTCTCTGAGGCTTTGAGAATCGGTTCCGAGGTTTACCACAACCTGAAATCGCTCGCCAAAAAGGAGTACGGCCAATCTGCCGGAAACGTTGGTGACGAAGGTGGTGTTGCTCCAGACATTGCTACCGCACAAGAAGCTTTGGAGCTCATCATGGCTGCTATCAAGAAGGCCGGTTACGAGGGACGTGTAGGTATCGCTTTGGACGTTGCCTCCTCCGAATTCTACAAAGACGGAAAGTACGACTTGGACTTCAAGAACCCAGACTCCGACAAGTCCAAGTGGCTCACCGGACCACAATTGGCTGACTTGTACAACGAGCTCACCGCCAAGTACCCAATTGTCTCCATTGAGGACCCATTTGCTGAAGATGACTGGGATGCCTGGTCCCACTTTTTCGCCAACTCCAAGATCCAGATCGTTGGTGATGACTTGACCGTTACCAACCCAATCAGAATCAAGGAGGCCATTGAGAAGAAGTGCGCCAACGCCTTGCTGCTCAAGGTTAACCAGATCGGATCTCTTTCCGAGTCCATCAATGCCGCTAACGACTCTTACAAGGCCGGATGGGGTGTTATGGTTTCCCACAGATCCGGTGAGACTGAAGACACCTTCATCGCTGACTTGGCTGTCGGTCTGAGATCTGGCCAAATCAAGACCGGTGCTCCAGCTAGATCTGAGAGATTGGCCAAACTTAACCAGATCCTCAGAATCGAACAGGAACTCGGTGACAAGGCTATCTACGCCGGTAAGGACTTTCACAAATCCGCCGCTATCTAAGTGTGAATGAAATATGAGATTTTGACACTGCGGGAGCCAAATGCTTCCGCTTATCGTAGATTTTCCTTGATTCCTCTTGTGGTGATTTACCAAGATTAGGCTAGGAAAAGCTTCTCGAGTGCGCACCATCGTAGATTTTCCTTGGTTCGTCCTGTGGTAACTTACCAAGAGCAGGCGAGGATATCTGGGAACTTGTTTTTTGAATACAGTAAATGATTTATTTGTGACTCGATAAGTCTCCAAGATGCATGGGCAATCATTCTCAGGAATCTACTGTATTATTTATCCAATGCAGGCAGTCTTCTAAGTCGTCAACACTGAGTTCCGTTGTCACTTAAAGGCGGAATGGGCAACACTATCAGCTTAGAGACAGAACACCTATCTGCAAACAGTTGCCGAGATTTACAGGTACTAAACTGGTTCCCAAAGATGAAGCAAAAGCTCATACTCTTTAAATAGGAGTATTCTTTACACCTTCCGTATAACAACCAAAGTGATACGGGGAGTCACCTCTATTAAATCCGACACAGACAATCTCGTCGAAATTGGGGCAAATATAGCCTCCGTCGTGCCATCTATACTGAAAGTTCAAGGAGAAAAGAATAGAAGAGACGCCATTGTACTGTTCAGGGCTCAGTAGGCCGTAATGTCCCTACTTGTTTGCCACACCGTTGTTCGAGCTGTTATCCCAATTGTTCATAAGTGCCTCAATGGAAAAAAGAAAGAATAGATTGAGGAAAGCTACGTCCACAATGACGCATATATGAAAGACCGCGTAAGCAGAGACGGTGGAGTTATCAGACCAAGAGATTGGTTGCTCCAGATATGTCAAGGCCGGTACGTGTACACAACTGATGATTAACCTGAATCTCCTGTCAGTGATTGTCCTATTATTTCTGGATGTTGTCTTATTTGGCACCAGATACTGATTGCAATTAATATTGAAGACTGCATGTGTCTGCCTTGCTATCTAGTTCAGGGCCTTGGCTGAGAAAATTGAGAGTTGAAAAAAAAAAAAAAAATGTGTTGGAGGGTGAGTATCACGATACTACTTACTAGATAGATTTATACCGTAAAGCCAGTCTGTGGTTCAACAAAGTGGACCGGATTCATGAGACACGACGCCTGTTTCCATATATAAAGGAAGCGCAAGCTACTTTATGAGAGAGAGCCGATCTGAGCTTCTATCTGTCGGATTATCAGCCATAATCCGGGAAAACAATGTGATGCAACTTTGGGAAAAGAAATGTTAGTCATGCCTTTTCTAGCATGTATGACTTGCGGGGAAGGTCATCGGGCGTGCGGATAAGCCACTCATGATATGTCACATCACATGTGTTTCCCCACATCAATCGGTATATAAAAGAGGCCACAAACCTCAACTATGTAGCAGCTTTAGGTAGAATAAAAGCCTTACATTGTCAAACATAAGTGGAAGTTACTACTATCGATTGCTGGACATTATAACAGAACAATCAAGACTGAGAATGAAACAACCTGCCGGAGTTGCTCAACCTGGTATTGATGCCCCGACTGAGGCTCCCAGATCTCCGAACTATCAACACTATCGGTTTTCCTGTTTTGCATAAGTCCATTAATTGATCTGCTCCACTGCAGGGTGCGTTCTGCAGTAGACCGCATAGAAATCCTACAAAGGATATTGCGAAGGGGTAAGGGTCGCAACATGACAGCCCCAGAGGCCGAAGGGCCTGAGGTTGCAGTTGGCAACCCGAACCTCCTGTGGGTGATATTGTATATCGAGGTACTACTCGAGTTGCTATAGGTAGTGTTATACTACTGAGATCTCCCCCTCGGAAGAGTGGATAAGACCTCATGCAAGGCAGAAAAAGATCTGCATGATAAGAGGCAATGTACATTATCAGGAATGATGTGACGGTGATCTATGCATATACTATGTTGAGCTCTAGACTTTAGCATTTGTTGGGTAAAGGAGGAAATGGCAGCTGTCAGACATGGTAGGTATAAAAGAAGAGCTCTCCGTGCTGTATGAATATAGAGAAAAGGCAATTCGGAATACGTACAAGCTAATTCAGAACACGTGCAAACAATTGCTGTTCATAAAGATTTACACCCGCTTTAACATTCACCTTTCCCTGACACAATTAACTCTAAACAGGTTGCTTTAAATGGATTGACCAATTGGGTGATGAACCAACTGTAATTGATAGGGATTGATGCAGCTAGCATGTAGCTTTATCAAAAAAAAATTAGGGAACTCGTCATATGACGCAGAAAATCAGTCAAACTATCGTAGGAGCAAGTTCGCTCTCGTCAAACTAAGTGCGGGGAGACTCGGAAGCAGCTTTAGCAATCCCCTATTGAGGCGGCCCATTTGAAAAACCCTATTATGTCTCCTCACAATAACATCTACAATGCAGCGGAGCACTTCTTATTTGGACTTATACCTTGATGTTAGTGGGTGCTCGGCTTGACTCTAGAAAATAGGAACACGCATATACGCACTTCCCTCCCCACTGCTTTAAACACGGAGCACGTATGGTTTTACTATGTAAGCGCTGTTCATAGTAAATAGTATTTTCAATTACTCACTGTAATCCTGACAATAATCCTGGCACAATCCGCTATTTTGTTGTTTTTAAGCACCATAATTATTAATGTCTTTGATTGTTGAAAATAATTTTTTGAAATAACAAGGGCTGTGACGTGAAACATTTAATTGAAAAAAAAAGGACATGAGGGGCATAGAATAAACTTCAATTGGACATATGTTGCTTGACATTTTAAAAAAACAAAAGAATCGTTTTCCAGAGCATATATGTCTTATTTTAAGGCTGAATTTTTTTTTTTTTCAATCAACAGCTTCTATAGGGCTTCCAAAAGAGTGTCTCTTACTGCGTTTGCTCTGCGTGAAAATGCACTTTTTGAAATATCTTGTCTGACAGTGTGGCTCGCTCTTTGTCATACCGAGTGAGAACTCCTTCATTTACCTTGTTTGGAAGTACAAGAATCAAATGGAGAAAGTTGTTACAGAATTTAAAGAACTGTTGAGCTCTCGTAATTTTCCTTCCTAAAAAAGGGGCATCTGTGCGGAATTTGGACTTAAAGCTATAGAAAAGATCACCACTACAAGAAAACGAGCATATCTTTTTTTATTCATTTGCACTTCAAAGAATATTTTGTAGGAGAAAAAAGAATGGACGAATCCGGATTCGAACCGGAGACCTCTCCCATGCTAAGGGAGCGCGCTACCAACTACGCCATACGCCCTTGATGGAAACCAGCGCGGGGAGCACATATATCCAGCCACGATACCCTGGGTCTTTGATCATTGACCTCAATTGCTACATACTTTCAAAAAAGAAAAAAAGTACTCTGATGGCCCACACATCCTGGAGACAAATCTTCACAACAATTTCTCCAGGTCCAGATTTTTATAGCCTCTCAAATCCAGCATGATCTCCCCGTCTTTCAATCTGACACAGTGTTCAAGATGGGACCTCTTTAAAAACTCACTCACCTCATAATCTCGTAATCTTAGCTCATAGATCATAAACTCCAGCAAGAGCTCCTCATAATGATCCAGAATAACATCGAGTGCCCTTTTCCGCTGCTCGTATAATACATCCCCGCACACACACCACAGCATTGGTATGCTTTCCGATAGATTGTACCAGCTCACGAAAAAGTGGTGGTAGTTTTTATTTCGATACGAAACGAACAGCTGCTCAAGCCACTTTATGCTATCCGATACAAAGTGCGAAGGATAAGACTGAAACAGTTGGAGCACTTTGCCCATTTCGGGCTCATCGCCCATCATTAGGCATCCCAAGATACACACAAACTCGTCTTGTCGTTTAGGCTGAGAATCCTTATTCTTGAGCATTTCTGGGTAAGCTGCAAAACACAATTTTTGCAAACCGGAGCAGAAAAACTTGTCTATGTCTCCGTGTTTTAGCTGTAATGTGAGCCGCGATTCTAGAACTAGCACTATAAATAGATTGACTATACCCATAGAGTCGAGTTGTCTCTCTAGGGCTATTAATTGAGACTTGAGATATATGTACAAGTCTTTTTCCCTTGAATTTTCATCATGCAAGTTTATGCATTTTTTAATCAGAGTCTCGTACAGCGTCATACACCACTTGTATTTGTCCAAGGGATCGGGCACTTTTCCGTTTGAGCCCTTACTGAGATGTGTCAAATTAAGATTTTCGCCCGTTGAAGGGTCTTTGCGTACCTCATCATGTCCACCTTGCTCCCCGTCTGATTTTTTGCGATCACAGTAAAGTTCAAGGGGCCCTCCGTCAAAGTAGGGAAGCTTTTGGCTCGGCCAATGATTGAGCCATGTCTTTTCCTGCTTGAGTGCGCCGGTGATGATTTCTCGAATCTGAGCGTTTACAATGTTCTGCTCGTCTTCAGAGAGATGCTGCGCTCGAATGGTTTGGCTTTCTACCCAATTTTTCAGAGCTGGTGGATAGGACATCTATGAAATGTAAGGATGTACAGCATGATGATAAGTCTCCATGTCAATCAGCGATTAGTATGGAAAGTGTAAGAGCGGAATAGGTGTTGGTTGCAGTAGATGCATGCTCAATTAAATAGGGGAGCATGAATATGTTGGATACAGAACGTAAGTGAAGTATATATTACTGACAACTTAATAGCACGTAAGGCGTAAAGCCCATCTGTGGTCCAGTACAATAGCGTACTGGATAGGAAGAGGTGTACTAATACCTGCTTCCATGTAGTGACGAAGGTGAACAGTCCTACGGAGAGAGTTTGATTCGGGATCAGTCGGCTCTCTTAGCATAAGTCCATACTAGATGATCGCTCCATCGCTCTATGCGATTGACCGCATATGCTAACAACATATGTGTGGGGTTACATAATAGTATTGAGTATACTTCCCCAGGAAGGCCGGATTGGCCTGCGGTTACGAAAAGGGTAACCCGAATCTCCCTTGGTGAGTTTTTGGTCGGAGGCATCCCATACTAGATTCAGATAGCTGCAAGCTATTGGCCAACGCATTAGGGCAGCATTAGCTACGTAAATGTGCATGAATCATGTCGCCAGAATCGGACCCGAAATTGATTCCGGGGATTCCGAGGCGTATGCGAACGACCTGATTGGTTCCTCAATGGTTCTGACTACGGCGTTAACGGGATAAGGGAGAAATGGCTGCATGCAGACGGTAGACGTATAAGAATGGTGTTTTCGCACTGCGAAAGAAAAGATAGAAAGTTAATCATCACCAATACACTTTCTCACTATGAATAATTCAAACAACGACGCTAACAGAATAATATATTATTAGCAGTCAATATTTTTTTCTGCCTTCACAACTCTACGACACCTCTGTTTGATGGTTAAAGCTTCCAACTGAACCATGCGTAAGTCTTTTGATGAACGCAATCCGGCTGACAATACAAAACCTGGCAGCCCTCAAAGACTGATGGACCATTACCTTCAAGGGTTAGTTGAGATTTAACCTATATCTTCCTTCGTGTATAAATTAGGCATTTATAGGCATCAACTGTGGGATCTCATAAACCGGTCCACCGCCCTCGGCATCTAAGGAGGTGCCAAGATAGTCCGGATATCCCCTCTACCATCGATTATATAGCTTCCACAAACAAAACACCACCCGACTATTTCAAGAGTCTCTTGTCCGTCGATTTGATCAGCATTCATCTGTATTCAAGAAATTCGCTTGCTCTAAGCTGGCTTGAACATGAATCTTTTTTTCTGTTCTTCACATAAAAGTTCCATTAAATCAATATACAAAGTAATGATATATCTCATAACGTACTATTGAAGTCCATTGACACATGGTTTCTGTGAAAAGGTCAACCAGATAAACATTTAGTTATTGGGTGGTGGTTCGGTGTCCTCGTTGGTTGATTGGTACTTTCCATATCTTACTAGTGTCAAGTTGCGATGCTATCAGTCTGCTTCTCTTAATTTCTCAGCCAAACGCCAACATGAGGCGATGGTCGCTGGAGTACCCAGCGATGCCATTGTTCAGCCGTTCAAGGTCGAGACGTTTTGTTGTAAAAAGTGATAGTTTTTGTGAGCTTGTATGAGAATTCTCGCCCAATATGAACAAAGGCGCTTTTTTTTACAGCTTTAATGAGGATTGGAGCCGTCCGAATATCTGAAAAGGTGAATACAATTTTTTATGGCTGTTACCAGCTACTTGTGATAGATACCATTTAACAGCTGTTTTATCAATCTCAGGTTGCAGACCAAGTCGCCCTCCATGCTTTATGATTCTCAAACACAGGTTTTTCATACTCCATCAGCCCAGTTGGGAAATGCAATGCTGACATTACCAATCACTATAAGTTTTACATAAAATTGGTCATCTAGGCTCCTTTATCGTATAAACAATCGCAATCAATGCTTTAAGTCTCCTGATCGAAAGAATGCTTGATATCTGGGAATCTGAACTTATTGTGCTCTCTTCTTCGGGATATACTTCTAATACATGAACGATCTGAGTCATTAAGCTCCGTTTACTTTTACTTTCCCCGATCCTTACTTGCAAAACGCTCAGGCAATGCGAGCAAAGCATTTGAATCACATCATCAGAAGAATCAACAACTGCAAAGGCTCCTCTTCTACATCTACCAAGCTCAAAGCTCCACTAACAAGGATTCAACCCTATAAGTTTATCTTTGCAGGTTCGTTTTCATGGCTTGATCTAATACCCGGCGCTCTTTCATGTAAAGGATATACTGACAGATGTAATGTCTACTTTCACTACTGAAATCGGTGAAATTAGCCTCAAAGACTAGAAGTCAAAGAAGCTGCTTTCCAGCAGCACAGCTCTATCACGAATCAAGATAATATTTTGAGAGTCTGTTTTCAAACTACCAATATGGTAGACAATCGGGTTGCGACGAAAGGTGTGGAAAGACATCAATTACCTAGTAGAGCCTATATAGCAGATAATGCAAAGTACAACAAACAAAGCGTCACGTCTCCAATTCTTTTACTGATCAGCTAGTGCTTTTCCCGCGTGCTAATTCTCGGTTTCGCAGCAGGGGTAGCCAGTCGTAGGGCATTATGTAATTTGCTCTAGAAAGATTGTTGAAAGACCCACCAAGGATCAGGCAATAAAAAAAAACCTCTGAATGCTCGAATTCTAGTAGTACTTTCCTCTTTACCCACGACAAGGTAGGCCCTCGATTGTGAAGATAGCACTCTTCTTGTGAGCATACTGCATTGGAGTAACGAGTCATAATCGAGGATGAGATGGGGATGACCGTCTGAAATACTTGGAAATATATAAAAAGTATCTGGAAAACGGACTTTGAGAGAACTGCGATCTTACACCATCCTCCCATTTTTCCCCGTTTTAATCTATAAGCTCCTAAGCTTACGATTCGTCGCATAGAGAGAAGCAGACCAATCTATTATAGCCATACCTGCTCTCCCAAGAGCCCTAAAGTTTTGCTTTTGTTACCTAATTCATTGGGGATTTCAAATTTACAAAATGGTTTAAAGTCAAGGTTCAATGCAGTATAAATAGCGTAGCGTGATCATGTGGCAAAGCATCCCTGTACAGCTCTGATTCGAGAGGACAACTATGAATCTCTCATAATCGGAGCGAATCCCTAACATCAAGTCCCCAAAATCATCTCAGATATTTCACTCACGTTCAGCTAAATCCTAACGGCCACCTCAGGATCCATAAGCCGAAAGAGCTCACCGGTTACTCAAAGTCATACTGTTCCGCCTGCTGCTAGCACAGCTATTAACAACAGATCCAAGACTCAAATTCGCACAGTCCACTACTTGCGGCTCCTCGCACAACCTTCCGTCCATTCTGTTCCCTTGAAGAGAGCTCGTGCGCGTTTGACGAATATAAGATTTGTGCTTGTCTATAGGAGGCGGAGTGGAAAGTGTATTGGGTCGACTGAGGAGTTCTCTCAGCTTGGCAATCGACGTATGGGTCCCAGTAAAGTAATCGCCTTCGCTGGGAGTGGCAATAGGAGTCAAAAGCCCAGCTTTGACATCGATAAAAGAATGTCGAGGAGAACTACCGGATGAATTATGCCGAGCAGTCAGTCCAAGTTTATGCAAAGAGAGATTCGACTTTACAGTGGGGAGAATATTGACGCTTTTCCTTTCCGTGTTGGTGAGGAACGGATGAAGGCACAATTGTCGCGCTGTGGGCCTTTTCAGTTGATCAAGCACAAAACACTGTGAGATAAAGTCTTTGGCGTCCTTAGAGATATGATCCCAGTAATCGCTGGGTTCAAAATAGTAATCGCTTTCCGCTATGGCTTGCCGCGTTTCGTCGTCCGTCTCACAATCAAACGGCATGTACCCGCATAGCATAAAATAGGCAACAACACCGACCGACCATATATCGACCGGGTAGGAATAGGTTGAAAGATTATCAGCATTCCGTAAGGCTGGAAATTTCGTAAACAAAATCTCAGGAGCAAGATAACTAAGCGTACCGCAAAACAAGCTTAAGCGCTCCCCCTTTTTCAAATGGCGGGCTAAACCGAAATCGGTGATAAGGATCTCGGATTTATTACTGCACGTTTTGAAGATTAAATTTTCCGCCTTTATGTCACGGTGTATAATATGGTGGTCGTGCAGAAACCCAACTGCTTGTAAAAGAGACGAGATAAGACTAGCAGCATCAGATTCATAGAAACTGCCCCTCTCGGAAATCTTGTCGAAAAGATCCCCGCCGGTGCAGAGGTCCGTTACAAGGTAGATGCTATC
>JAJLSF010000448.1:0-22696 GCA_030567395.1 Citeromyces hawaiiensis
TGACCGAGTAGTGTAGTGGGAGACCATACGCGAAACTCAGGTGCTGCAATCTTTTTGTTTTTTTATCAAATTTAAATACTTTTTTCACCTTTTCTACTAAACAAGACCAGACGAATCGATCTATCTACTTGGTTTCTTGACTTTTGCATTCCTTGGTGTACTTTGTATATTTGTCCTAGCTGCGATTCGAACAGGCGACTTCCAAGTGAGTGGTACACGACCCTCTCAGACAGGCAAACTTGGTCTACAGGGCCTCTAGCAAAGATTTAGATGGTTGGAGGTGTTCAAGAAACCTTCAGTTTACCGGGGATGCTTTTTTTTCGAGCAAAATCCAACTTTTGCCGGATTTGTCTTTTTGCATCCTCACACCTACATAATATATGTGAAAGGAATCTTATCCGTACAAGAGATAAGGTATATCTGATCGATTTCGGATAATCATTTTACAAAGACGTTTACGGAGGGAGAATTGAGGGCTGTAAGCGTAAAGACGAACTGAGGCGGAAGTTGGCGTTCGTATTTATTTTTGAAGAGAATATTTCAGTGAGTGAGCATAATTCGGTTGATATTTGTCGAGCGCGATACACATGGTAAGCGAGTCGAATTATAGCTTATAGTCAGTTACACAATTAATTGTGTCTCTCTAGGTCAGTTTTCCGTCTTCTCTATCTTGATGTTTGGAACTGAAGTCAGGCCCCGCTAATCTGAAGGGGATGGATATTCAGGCGGAGTTCTTTTTCAGCCTATAGCTCAGTTGCAATGGTGGAGCATAAAGGGTTACAGATTCTCAGCTGTACGCAATCTATTCAATGTGTGGAGTGAGCCAGGGGAAATGATAATAGGCTGAATAAATGAATATCCAGTGTCAAAAGTAACAGTTCGACTAGAAATTACCCTCAAGAGGTTTGTGCTTGATCAATGTTGATATATGACCACATGCCTTGACGTATGCTCAAATCATTTGTCGGGAAAAACTAACTGGCTTCCGTGGAAAGTGGCATATCTTTCCCTGCGGCCTTGTGGAGTGACTGACTAGTATAAAGCTATAAATGTTGGTAATTTCATGTATTACGTACGTTATCGGTGACAAAAACCTTCAACTCGCAGAGTTATCTAGACTGCTAGAATTATATCCCTGGTGGATCATTCCATCATTAAGCATCAATTGAAAGGCATGAAGCTACGGCCATTATCTATAACACCGAGGCACACTATTGTTTGTCACGACATTTTTGTATTCTTCATAATCCGTGGTAAACCACTGGGATTACTTCGTTTCAATGATTCGTAGGCTTGTGGCTTAGAGCATGGCTAGTTTATGGTCGGATTTATGTCTTGTCTAATTTCTCATAATTGAGTGATATCGATGGTTCATCGACTATTCCGCTTTTAAAAAGGCATATCCAAAATGTAGCTCTCACGAGGCTTAGATTCCCCTTCGAGGTCCAAATGATAGTATAGATATTGAGGGAGATGAATAAATAGATAAATTAGTAACGATGAAGAGAGCCGTAACCCAAATGGGGGCACCTCATGTGCAATATTGACATCATGACCCTTCTATGAATAAGGCTGGGCTTAATCTCTGGCTGCAGCATCGACGTTTCTTTGTTGAGCCTTCAGGAGAAGCTTAGGCCATCTGGCATTTAAGGAGTAGTATGACTGCACCGTGGCAATCAGAAAAATGGCTGCGCCGGAACCAGCCCATAATCCGCGCAGCCCCCAGGAAAGCCGGAACGCAAAAAATATCGCCAGAGGGAGACCAATAACATAGTAGCTTGTAATATTGACGATCCCTCCGATTTTCTGTTGACCTTGACCTCGCAGACAGCCAGCGCTGACTGTATTGATGGCGTCGAACATCTGAACCAATCCCAAAACTACCAGCACAGAGCTAGCGAGACTAATAACATCAGGATCAGAGGTGAACAAAAGGGGAATGAACCATCTACCACATTCTAGCATCAAGAAATTCGCCAGAGAGACAACGCTCGCGAGGCAGAATGCGACTTTGGTGCATCTTTTCGAGGCCAGTGGTAGTCCTGAGCCTAAAAAATTGGCTATTCTTGTGGAAGCGGCTATAGACAGAGCAAATGGAATCTGGTAAGTGATCCCTCCGATTGTGACACAAATAGCTTGCGACGCCAGTGCGGTTGTGCTGATCTTGGAAGACAGTAAAGTTGTGAATTCAAAAGCGATGAACTCTGCAGAAATCATGATCAGCCCTGGAAGTGCCAGTCTCAGTAAAGGACTCCAATTGCTGAAGGCTTCTCCGATCTTGAGGCCATTCCAGCACACTAAAGGTAAAGGATATTCCTTTTGATGCTTGTTGAGCCTGAGTGTATACAGCAAAAGACATAAGGGCATAATCCAGTAGCTTATTGCCACAGAGAGAGGAGCCCCAAGGTAGCCGATTCCTAGCGATGGACTCCAAACAAAGAGATAGTTCATCGCTACGTTGAGTGGAGCACACAAAAAGAGAGCATAGGTGGATGCATGGAAGATCCCCTGCGCCTGAAGAAAACGTTTGCCTGTTTCAAAGAGGATATACCCCGGGATGCCAATGCTCACAACCCTCAGATAGCTTGCGGCTAAAGCTGCCGACTTCAAATCTGGGAGAAACAAGGCAAGAGCTGCTTCTGCATAGAAAACCCATACAATCACAACGGGCACCAAAAGAGTGAATATCAAAGCCGTGCACTTTTGAAAATATAAACCAACCATTTGATATTTTCTCGCACCAAAAGCTTGCGGGCACAAAGTATCCAAAGCAGTTGCAAGACCTTGAATAACCGTATATCCAGTGATGTTTGCGGTCATTGCACCCAGAGATACTGCTGCCAGCTCCCGCGAGCCTAAATGACCTACAGAAAACACAGAGGCTAAGGAAAGAGAGTACTGGAGAACAAGAGTAGTCACAAGCGGAATCGAAGAGGAGACTAGATACTTGACTTCTCTGATGTTAGTGGAGTCTTGGATCTTACCGGTAATAATGGCCGACTCCCAGGCGTCATCGACCGATTGTCTAGATTGGTCGCTTTGAATGGCCCCATACTGATGAAAATCGACTTTATTGTCTCGCAAAAGAGTTGCCTCCTCGAGCACGAGCTCAGGAATCTGACCTTTGGCTCGCTCATTCCGCGGTGCACTCAAAAGCGGGTCCGCGTAAGGGGAGGTAAAGTCTACAGGGCTGAAAGCGGATGTCTTTCCGTTAGAAGAAACGATGGATGCACGTCTTTGCGAATTTGATTCGTGAAAGACGGTGATGTTCTCTTGCCGAACAGCTGCGATATCTAGCATATTTGGATCCATACACCGCAGAGTGTGGGGAAAGATATGAGGGATTTCGCCCGTGGAGCTTGGAGATTGTTCACCACATTTCCATCAACGTAGGTAGCAGGCTTTGGGCCATTGTCGTAGGCTTAAAAAGGCGGCAGGAAGACGTCACGTACTTGTATCACTCACGAAACTCCACAGCCGCTTTACAATGGATTTGCAGTATAGCGACAGTAGCCCCACGGTAAAATCATCCAGTCTCATAACCGTTATCTAGTGATTGAATTGCAATTTGACTAGAGATGGCTCAGAGAGTACTCAATTCAAGAAATTCATTTTTGGATCCCTCCTGCTCAAAAACTTAGCCATGCCAGTAGAGGCAGGCACCATTCAATGAATGGTTTAGTTCACTTATCGCCCTAAAGAGGAAAATGTGGTTGAGCTTGACAATGAAAATGTGTCAATAACTATTCTGTTGATCCAGCGAGATCTCCAGAAGCAAGTTGTGAAAATAAGACATAATTTCAATTCCTGCCATTCGAGCCCAGAAGTGTCATAAAAATGTTTCCAGCCAATAATGCTTATATCATCCAGCATGGCGAATTTGCACATAAAGAGTCAAGTTTACGCATACTTCAAAGGCACAGTGACAAATCTCACAACCGACAAAATAGTCCAAAAAGTGGGGCCTAGTCTGTATCACAACTTAGCTGTTGGAAGGAACCAGCTCTTTCGCACCAGAAGGGACACCGCCTTTGGTAGATTAAGCTCACATCTTTGATATTGACAGCCTTTTCGATAGCTTCTTACAGCAGCATATGTGCTTAGTCGTCGGAATATTGCTTCGCTATAACCAATGAAGCCTCAGACATTAGCTTTCTTGTTTCATGGCCAGCTCCAATTCGACCCACCTTCTTGCAGCCGCTTGTTTGCAGTGGTGATGGCGCGGGGGTCTATGTGCCGCTTGTAACCTCTAAGAAAGCAGATCACGTGCTCGCAGCTTCAAAAGACCCCTTCAGTGCCCGTGGCTTCAAACGCATTGATAAAGTCAGAGTGAGCCGGAAAAGAAAGAGCTGCATAATCGGGAGCATTTTTGCCCCGCAAAAAAAAAGTATACCCGGATCAATATGACAGCCCTTTTCTTGTGCAGCAGAACTTTATTGTTGGATCTGTACCTAAGCGAGCCCAATATCTGGCGATCCCATGTGTATTGAGTAATTATTGCAGAAAATCTTACGGATCAAATTGTCGAAAAGTCTCGGTTGAACCAAGACTTTGAAAGGGATACAACCTGGCATAATCATGATTTTCCATGCACTGAGGTTTGTTGAGTTGTTTGCGTTTTTGTTCCCTCAGAGAGGATGGAAAACACCATGTGCTACATGGTGTCGTTACAACCTCGCAGTCACCGATCGCGTATTTGTAGCTACTGAAACCGCAACAATTTTAATCCCACGATGGAAATTAAGTCAACTCACCCAAAAAGTCAACGTCAAAGAACATTCACCGTTACCTTGGATGACATATTTACTCACGCATTGCACTCAATAAAATGGATAAACTCGTGAGCTGCCCGGTGTGCTCGATGAAAATGAAAATGGGGGAGATTGAGGACCACATAGATAACGACTGCGTTTCTATGGAGCAGCCGAAACAGAACTCCGTTGCAGCCTTGCTTAGCGGGAATAAGAAAGTGCAGCGTAAGAGGGTTCACGATGAGCCTGAGACACCATCCAAAAGAATATCTCACCAGATGAGCTCTCCTGACGTGAAACCTGTTTTTGAAAACTCCCAGGAGGATGAAGCTAAGAAATTGAAAGAAGCATGTGCCATTCCTTTGGCGGAACGACTCCGTCCTCAAACGCTGAACGACTATGTCGGTCAGTCGGATTTGGTGGGACCAGGAGGAGCAATCCGAGGGTTTCTAGAAAATGACGCCATACCGTCGTTTATATTGTGGGGGCCACCTGGAGTGGGCAAAACATCATTGGCTCGCGTCATTGCAAATAGTACTAGTTCGAGGTTTGTAGAACTCTCCGCTACAAAGCACAACTCGGCAGACTGCAGGAAAGCGTTTGAGGATGCTAGAAATGAGCTGCGGCTTACGAAAAGACGAACTATTCTGTTCTGCGATGAAATACATCGATTTAACAAGGCACAACAAGATATATTTCTACCATACGTAGAAAAGGGTGATATAGTGTTAGTAGGGGCCACTACAGAGAACCCCAGTTTCCAGTTGAACAATGCTCTTCTTTCTAGGGCTCGCCTCTTTGTCTTGAAAAAGCTCACGATAGAGGAGCTGAACAAGGTTCTTTTACGAGCCATTTTGGTGGTGAACAAGACGCGGAAAATCGTTTTTAATCGCCCAATTCTCACACTTTCTAAAGAAGCTGTTAACTACCTTTCGGACATTGCAGACGGTGATTCTCGCAGTGCTTTGAATCTGCTTGAGCTAGTGGACTCCCATTACGCTACACAATCTAATATAGATGATTACTTCAAAGACAACAAGCAGCCAATCATCCAACTGACTCCAGATCTAATAAAACCTATCTGCCAGCGCACGCATCTTTTGTACGATAGGGTGGGAGACGAACACTACGATACCATTTCCGCATTCCACAAGTCTGTGCGAGGGTCTGACGCTGACGCTGCCATCTACTATTTGGCAAGGATGATAAACGGCGGAGAGGATCCTTTATACATAGCGCGTAGAATGATTAGAATTTCGGTCGAAGATATCGGACTGAGCGATCCATCCTGTTTCCCTGCTTGCGTAGCTGCTTACCAGGCTGTGCAGTTTGTTGGGCTCCCTGAGGCGGATTTGACGTTGGTGCAATGCGCGGTAATGCTGGCGCAGGCACCCAAAAGCGTCAAGTTGTACAGAGCCTGGAAGAAGGTGAATCAAGTGTTGAAGTTCGAAAAGGGAGCAGCTTCGGCTCCTATCCCACTTCATCTGCGGAACGCGCCTACAAAAATGATGAAGGACCTGGACTACGGGAAAACGTACAAGTACAATCCGGACTTTATAGATGGCGTGGTGAAGCAGGAGTATATGCCTGATGTATTGAATGGATTCACCTTCATAGGAAATCATGATCTTGGAGACATGTTTGACCGGGATGTGAGTGCCAAGGAGCACGAGGAGATGTTGGAAAAGAGGCAACGCTAATTTTAGCGTGTAATGTTCAGCGTGTTCAAGGGGACGTTATGCACATAACGCGGTATAACGCGTTTTTCGCTTGCATATGCATATGAAACAAATTGGTACATAATAGTGATGAAACGGGGGTAACGCGACTTTTCAGAAAAATTGTCTTCGCTTAGAGACTGCTGTGTTGTCAGTCGTTTGTTGCCTGAATTTTTGCTGATAAAACTGTCCCTCCTAGACTTTTGTGAGTCTCGGTTTCATAGTGGATCGACACGGGCTCATGCATAAAGATGCATGACAGATGCGTCATGATGCATGCCCCCCTTCCTTTCGCACAAAGCAGCGCTCCGAAATTCTCTTGATATAAATAGGCTTCTCACTGCCTCAATTGTTCAAATCTTTGCGTTATCCTCACGCGTCCATTCCTTTACACTCAACCAATTTCGATGAAGTACACCATTCCAATCGCTTTGCTGCTTGCATCAGTTGTCGCTGCTGATGAGAACAGATTCATCCGCCGTGAATACTCCAACAACACCGCCAAACCAACCATCAGTGCCCTTCCGGTAACTACGGAGCTTGTGTCTGGCAATGGCACTTCCACTGTTACTCAATACCAGACAATGACATACACTCCTAACGTTGATGCCACTGAGCAGACACTAACAGCCACCGTTGTTGAAACGCAACCAGATGGGTCATTGGAGACTGCAACCGTTGAGAAAGTGGTGACCGCCTCACCAAATGCTGGGTCTGAAGAAGCATCTACCGTTTACCAGACAATAGTTGTCACTCTCGCTGACGGTTCCCTAAGCACTTCCACTGCTAAAGATGTTGTTACCGCCACTTCAACGCCAGCCGGTACTGCTAAGTCCGAAGGAGCATCCACAATTTACCAAACAAAGGTCGTCACTCTAGCTGACGGTTCCTTGAGCACTTCTACTGGGGAAAGCGTTGTTACTGCCACTGCGGGAGCATCAGAAAAGTCTACACAAGATGACTACTCTACTGTCTACCATACCATTGTCATGACCCTGTCAGATGGATCCGTCACTACCTCAACTTCCGAGGAGGTTGCTACAAATGCCCAGCCAACGAGCACAATCTACCAAACTGTCGTTACCACTAACGCAGATGGTTCAGTTGCCACATCCACGGTTGCCGCCGAACCAAAAGACGATGACGTTACCACTTACTTCACCCAGTATACAACCGTCAACACCCAGAATGGCTCTCCAGTAACCTCTACCGTTGCCGAGGAGGTTACCGAAACTTTGAGTGGGTCGGCCGCTTCCAACGTCTGCGAAAAGGAAACAGTTACTGTGACCGTTACCAAAGATTCAGGTGCTTCCACCACACCAGAGGCTCTCCTGACATCCACCATTACAAGCACGTATACCCACACTATCCCTTTCACCGCTGATGTGACGTTGACCAATGACAAGGGATCAGTGTTGACGGTGATCCCAACATCGACCAATGTGGAAACCACAGTGTACGAGACTATCACCAGCACTTTGACGCAAACTGCTAGCTCATCTTTTGCGTTCGCCAACCACACCACCCTGCAGACTTCATACTACATGCCATCATCTAGCTCATTGCTAGAGAAAAACAGCACTAGTGCTGCTGTGAGCACTGCTGCTCATGTGAAGCGTGGACTGGGTTTCTTTAACCTTTTGTGATTTATGTGTATACGGTGTTCAATTGATTTGTTTCAAGTTATTCTGTGTGATGTTTTCGGGTGGCAATGCTCACTGTTTAGATCCATGCAACTACGTCTCACTTAGATCAGACGTATTTTTTCTAATCATAAGGTCATTCTTGAACTTGGGTGACACAATGAATGATAGGCTACATATCATAGTGGAGTTTCAAACCTCAAGCAAAGCATCCTGCTCTCCCATTGACCGTCTATCATGCAGTAGCTCAAGATGCCATGCGCAAAGTATTCAGGTGAATCGTCACCGCACCACTCAGACATTTGAGAAGAGAGACAAGTTTTTACTGCATCGCGACGTTTACGCTAAAGTCAGAAGGACTTCAAAGTTGCATGCTAAGTGTGTCAACGAAAACTTACGTAATACATGAAATTACTAACAGGTACAGCTTAAATCCAGTCAGTCACTCTGCAAGGTCGGTGGGAAAGATCTAAGGCTAGACGCCCGAATTTTCAGGAAGCAAAATAGTTCTTCCCGAGAAGTGGTCTGAGCATAAGCTATTCTCTCATGCATAAGCCCAACAATTATACTCCACTGCTAATGCAGGATAATGCATGCATATGCAGTAGACCGCAAACAACAGATGTTATGTGAGGAGTAAGATCCAACAGCCGATCAAAATTAAGGCCTATAAAGGCCTGTAGTTATATATCTACACTGATCAACCACGAGCCTCCTGTGGATGATGTTCTAGTCGAACTATTACGTTCGACACTGGAAATTCAATTCTTCAGCTTATTGCCATCTGTGCCAACTTGCATATAGGGAGGCGGCTGGGCAACGCTTCATTCTCGGATGACCAGCAGTGAGACAGTTCTATTACGCTCTGGACTCAGCGTATGCGCAATTTTGCATAGAACAGGAGGATTGGCAGCATACGGCATAGTAGGTATAAAGGAGCGAGTTTGTCCACTGATCACAAGAAAATTAATTGGGAACTTGACGAGTACTCTGCAAACCCTTACAAGAACTCAACAAGGATTGAAACAGTCAAACTACACACAATCAGTGATTGATACCAATTCACCTCGGTCATATCACGGAATAAGAGAACTTATTCGTTGTTCATCAATTACCAGTTAAGGACACAACCTTAGACAGTTTGGAGCAATTCTGCTCAAGTTTCGTTAGAGGGTATTAAATTATATACCTTATTCTGATTTACGCCAACGCTTAATTGAGGAGCATTTCAAGATGGCTAGACGTATTGCTGCTCAAGA
The DNA here is from genome assembly GCA_030567395.1 of Citeromyces hawaiiensis. NCBI lineage: Eukaryota > Fungi > Ascomycota > Pichiomycetes > Pichiales > Pichiaceae > Citeromyces > Citeromyces hawaiiensis. Next base: position 9,372 of record JAJLSF010000448.1, read on the forward strand.
TCTTAGCCCTGTGGAGGAATTATCCCCCAACAGTCAAGAAAGTGTATGGAACCTTTTGTTGTCAAGGAGAAGATGAACGATAACGTCTAACACTTAGATGTACCTGGCTCGTTTCACCGTTCTACAGCTTTTAACGTGTCCTTTTTGTTGCCGTTCAATGAGGAACAGTCATATGTCTTACCAGCGCCTGTCACACAGGAGGAGATCCAAGAACGGATACATAGCATATGTTAGATCGAAGGATTTGATGACACCGGATATGTTTATGTGAGCTGACAAGAATGTAACTCACTTTGTATTCTGTTCGCCTGTTGTCATCTCTGTTCTCTGAGAACTTGCTCTCCTGTAGAAATTGATTTTTCAGTTTTTTGTTACTGTTGTTGACCTCTTTTGAATATGTCCGGTAAGCATGGAGAATGTCTCATCATCTTATTTCCTGCCTCTATCCATTGACTCTCTGTTAAACTTTCTTCCCATATCTTCGTTTAATTCTCAGGTAATGCGCCAAATATAGAAAGAGGGCCATGAGAGAGTCTATGTCCATCTGAGTGACATCGGTAATTCTAGCTATTGTTAGTTCCCTTGCTTTGTATTGTGTTCCATATTTGCTGGGCAATCCTGTTTCGAAGATGGGGATAAACCTCTTCCATCCACCAAACATAGGCTACACATTTCGTTCTTTGCAAACCTTTTCTCCGCAACGTTGAGACGCAGCGCGTTTTCATGGACATCCTAGTAGAGTTATGTGAAGCATTCCTGGTAAACGATGAATAGAAGATAACCGTTTCCACATTTTTCCCCACTGTGATTGGATCGCATGATGTGAGAGCCAGTTGTGGGCTTATTCCATAATGTAAGGTACTTAGCCGCATATCGTCTGTGGAACGTCTTGCTTGCTTTGGTCTGCCTATCAGAAAGTGTCACAGATGTTCTCTGAACTCTCCTTCTGCGAGGATTTTTGTCGCTGTCACCTCTTTAATTTTCACTGTTCCGCAAATGGCTTTCCCTTTCTCTTTGTCGCTGGATTGACGACAGAGAAACGGTGATGTGTCAGGTTTGACTGTTGCTCTCCAAGCTGCCAAATATTGGAAGGGAGGATCAAGTGCTAAAAATTCCCAGAATTTTCATTGACGTATTTGGGTTTGGGGATTTTCAAAAAAAGGGAGCGAACCACAAGCTGGTTTTTTCCTTTTCTGTAGCTTGACCTAGATTTATCCAATATCGACCAATCCTTGCAATCATGATCTGACATAAGTAAAAGGATAGTGTTGAAAATGCAAAGCCCTATGTATCTCTTTTGCCTTGCGATTGCAGTTTCTAATAGCCGAGGCCAAACCCTCCAAGACAAGGGGTGCATATAGTCGTTCCTGCTCATGCGTGCATTAGCCGGAGTACAGATCTTCGAGGAATTTCATGTTCAGTTCAATGTCCGGGATAGGATCGTGGCAATTGTGATCCTAGAATATAAGTGCTGATTGCTGGTGCTCTGCTGGACAGAAGCATATCCACCATAAAATGTCAGATTGATGCGTTTCATAATGAAATTGCATCTCTCCGTCCAGTCAATCGGGGGACTCCCAAATAATTTACTGGTGCACGAAGCAACTTTGCTACAAGCATTTTGCTCTTATGTCAACTATCCTATCCCGTAATGAAGTATACTCAATATTGAACACAATTATTGTCGTGATACGTGAGTGATACAATATTATTTCTACACTTTACAAGGAAACAGTATGTATACCGTAAAGCCGGAAGCATAACATGGCAGAATGCCAACTTCCATTCGCAATGTTGATCTACGCAGCTGTTCATTGACGATCAAGTCCACTATTGATCTGCCTCACTGCACACGCCTTAGGGAAATGCAAGGGGAGTTAATCAAAAGGTCCACTGCGGCCGCTCCAGCCGGCTGACGAAGGCGGGGTTGTTGTGTACGACCGAACCCCCTTAATTACAAGCCCACTCGGATGGTTTAAAGCCCATCGTGATTATATGGACATATGTACAGTTCATCGTGTCTGCAGCTTATGCTGCCGGATCGCTTGTCTCCGGATTGGTAAGACCACGTTGCAACTTAAGGTTTGCTCAACGAGGCAGAATGCTAGAATAGAAGGCTCTGGTCCGAGTCATGCATGTGCGATCGACGCCGGATTAGATCACTTCTTAGAACGGGTACTATGGGTACTAAGATATATTCGGACTCACGCCAAGTATTGAGGAATATAAAAGCTAATTATATAGTCCGTCGAGCATGAACGATATGCATCTTCATGCACTTAATGTCACGTGAGCTTCATATGGAACATAAGTTCCAACACCACTTGTTGGGTAATCCGAGGCGTGTTGGGAAAAGGGGGAGTGGCGGATGAACGGAATCGGTTGGTATATGAGAGTGATGAATAGTTAAAGAAAAATACACAGAAATGGCTCGCTCAAATACATCACAACATGGTAGCGCCGGTAGGTTTCGATCCTACGACATCAGGATATACTGTTTCTTAGTAAAGTGTAGAAATAATACCATATTGATACTCGCGTATCACGACAATTATAACCCCTTTTTTTTTAAAAAAAAAAAGAAGTAACCCAAATATATTTCATTATTTTTTATGACTCCAGTTCACAATCTTCCATAAAACATACCCATAGATATAAAATCCTTTCACTTCCTGTTCCTTAATACCTGCATCAATGCTACCTAACTTGGTGACGATCCACTCCCAAACACCTTGGCAAATCGTCTGTACATAGGCTCAAGGACGGGTAAGGTATCTTGGCTGTAACAGCGATGCATGTAAAGTTTCCTCATCCTCTAACAGTATTCGAAAGCCTTATGGTTTCGATTCAAAAGGAAAGAGACTTAGACCCTACGATATAATGCCCAGGTTATTCTGAATTGTGAGACGATGGGGTGCGATACCTCATAGGCTCCAAGCCCTCTTTAGTTGTATCACTCACATCTGGTAATCAGACACTGAATCTATGACACCATCTTGCTCACCACCTGGCCTCAGCAATCCCGATACTATCTAGTCACCCATACAGTCAGCGCAGCAATTTAAGAACCTCGGATCAGTCGATTTTCGAAGATCAATTGAAATCCTCACTTTGCATCTTCTTACAACAAACTTAAATTAATTCTCCACTCTCAGTCCCCTTAACTTCTCTTGAAGATTTCGACAAGATATGGCGCATAGCAGTCTGGAACCTAGCTGCAAACCAATATCTACTTCCAACAGTATTCAATTTCAAATGCTTTCATCAATGACAGCTAAGGTAGTTTGAGCTAGGGTCGTTAGAGCGGCGTTTGGGAACGACGGAGCACCTCAACCGGCACATTTTCAAAGCCTCACCACTATCTTGAGCCACAGCTGTGCATCAGATCCAGCTCAAATTTCAGATGAGATTATCCCAACAGCTGTGCTTACGAAGTTCAAGGCAGCAAGCATTCCGCTTGAACATTTGGATCGGCAAAGTTGATGTAGAAATAGCACCCGGTAAAGTACTTGAAAAACCCTGGCTTTGGTAAAGTTACCTCAATAACGTCTGCCTTGCCGTCATGCTTCTTCAAAACCGCATTTTGGTATCCTCCGCGAGCCACGAAAGTGTAAGGGAGATATATATATATATATACATCCACACACCCGAAAATTAATGGCAGAAGAGAAGTGTCCCGTTGATCATTCTACAAGAGAGGCGTGGCTGCAGAAGACAAAAGCCGCCCCCCACCCTGTTCCAGAAAACTCTTCCGAAACTTGCCCCGTGGACCACAGTGCAAGGGAGGTGTGGATGAAAAAATCTGTGATGGTGCCTGAGGAGGCGATTGAGGTTCGCGCGGACACGACCGGATGTGGTGGTACGAATCCATCTATAGAGAGTAATTCTAATGTAAATCTCCCACAGGAGCGAGAGATATCATCTATTCCAAGAACAGGAGCAGAGGGGAACTGGATTTATCCCTCGCAGAAACAATTTTTCGAGGCCATGAAGAGGAAAAAGTGGGAACCGCAGGAACAGGATATGAATACCGTTGTTCCTATTCACAATGCGGTGAACGAGAGAGCGTGGCAGCATATTCAGATGTGGGAGAAAGGGTTTGGAGGAGAAAAATGCGGTGGGGTTAAATTGACAAGTTTCCAAGGAGATTCTAAAAAATTGACTCCTAGAGCCAGATGGAAGTTGTTCTTAGGTTACGAAAGACCTTTTGATAGACACGATTGGAAGGTCAATAGGTGTGGTAAAGAGGTGGAGTATGTGATTGATTTTTATTCAGGAAAAAGTAATCCGAATACTCCACAGGTGCCTAGTTTTTATCTTGATGTGCGGCCGAAATTGAATACGTTAGAAGGCGTCAAGATGAGGATTTGGAAATCTTTTGGCTGGTAGGAGACCGAGTTATTTATAAGCTTGTATATACTAAAAGTTACCTCATCCCACTAAGAGCGCCTCCAACTTTTTGCATGGTTTCTCCCACTTTGAGGTTTGTCTCAAAGTACTTGGCAACACATCTGTCCACACAGACACTCTCCTTTGCGTTCAAGTCGCCTTCAGTGTAAGTATTTTGTAGACACTTTGTGTGGCAGTTGGAAACGAGTCTTTTGTTAGTTGAGAAAATGATCTGTACTTACTGGTTGAACATGTTGGTTACCATGTCGAGCTCGCTCTCGGCAGCTTCGATTTTCGCCTGCGACGATACGCTAGGGGAACCTCCTAGACCTAAGAATGACATGGTATTGCTGAAAAATCAATTTTGAGAGAGACACGACCTTTAGCTTGAAGCGGAAATGATGCATAAGTATTAGATAAGCTTAAGATGTTTAGTTGCAAAGATAAAAGGAGTAGGCTATAATCTCCATAGCCGAGCACATATAGCGGACCGTTTAAAGCATATAAAGCAGACGATTTGTCTCCTGTTTGTCTTGATGGCAAGTCAGCTGCTACTTTTCCAACCTCTGCCAATCATTCTGGTGGTTTCCTCTTTCTGGGTATTTGCTGACAACTTTTAATTCGGCACCATGCTAAAAGGGGACGCGTTCCCTAGCCCGAGGGACGCTCGACGGTGCCAAAATCCCCACCGCCCGTCGACGCCGTCTTAGCCACGTAAAGGAATGTATTGTTTCAAGACATAATGCTGAGGCGGGATTTGATGGCTTGGGCCCAGCCAATCTTCAAGAGCTGAGGCGGGCGCTCTTGGCATCTTATGCGTCTCTCGCCCAGCATTGATATGAGAGCTTTCTTTAGCTTTCTCTCAATCATTTACGCTTCTCATGGAGAGGCAAAGCCTGTATGTAGCTACTGCTAGCTTCTTCTTTGGCACAAGCTCGAGGTGTATTACCATAAATACAAAGCAGGAAAATCGCGAGCGACCAACAATTTTTTTTCAGGGGTCGCTCCAATGATGCATTGTTGGAGGTGACTCGTCATAAGGCGGTGCTGTCTTGGACCTTGAGCTCGACAGCTTTAGTGTTCATTCACGCCAAGTCGAATGAAAAAAATGACAGACAATGCCGTCTGATTGCGATGCAGGTGTCGATGAAGAGATTCTCAACACTAAAACGATCCGAAAAACTAGACCGAGTACCTAGTCTGGATCTCGCAGTTCTTTCGAAAGCCTGTTTCACACGACTTTGCTTCACTCAGGCACACTTCCACCAACAATCAAGGTGGTTAGAGAATCAATTTCACAGCAGTATGAGACGAATCATGCATTTAATTTTTCACTCACTGTATTGAGTAGGAAGAAAACGACAGGAGCCGAAGGCCTTCGCGCAATGTTGGTGACGGATGTCTCACTTTTCGTGAAAAAAAGGAAACACCGGAAATCTTTCTCGGTCACCCGGGGAGAATGGGGCGAAAGCCTTCTTGGCCGGCTTTTATCTGGTCGGAGCACTGTCCCGAAGAGTCTTGATCGATCGTAGACTTTTGGTTGAACTCTCGACCCCGAAGACAAGTCCGAAGGCAATATTTGAATCCAAAAGGCTACTGTCACCTCGCCGAGGATCAATAGTCAAATGAGTTATCAAGAAACAGAGGAGGCTCGCATAAGGTAAATCAGGGCAGATGTTGTAGCGAATTCTTTCGACTCCCGCCCTGTTCCTTCTATGCACAGTTTGATTGACTTACAAATGGGCCAAAGCTATCAGGTTCTCTTTTCTCTCCTTGCTTCGCAAAATTGGGGAAATCATGGATCTCGTGATAATGCGATTAATCTAGCCAGAGATAGATTATCAAAGAATTTTTGACCAAAGTCAGGTCAACCATAGAGTCAGATCCAATTATCTCGGCTGCAAGAAGCTGGACCCATTTGAATCAGGCTGAACCCGTCTGTACCAGGTACACCCAGCCATTTTAAACGGCTAACGTTGGTATTCACCCAGATCATTGTTCTCCGGCATGACATGTCAAGATAAGAAAAAAGGCTGGCCATTCGGACTTTGTGAATACCCATTTTATAAGAGCGGCTGAGGAAAATCCAACACGTCGTAATCACTTTGCGTGCGGCATGCCGCCGTATTTTTCAGCTTTGGAGCTCGAGGAAATATGCAACTGGATAATATTCCGGAGGTGTTTGTGACATCTGAGAAATGACAACCCAGAAAAGGAATTTGTGACCAAAGGCTATTTTCCATGTAGTACTTTACTAAGGAAAAGTCGAGAATAGCCTCAGAATTTCAAACATTCATCCACAGAGACGGCCGATTTGGAAGTTGGAGAAGAAGCAAAGCGGATATTCTAAATCGGATAGCTGTGACAACATGTGAAACCGGTCAATGGAGTCTCTCGTAACGGGCTAAACGGCAAAATCAGCAGTAGTTTGGGCTGGCTACAATTGATTGATCTGAAATAGATGAAGGAGTAAAGAGACAGCATCAGGGGAAGAAAAAGGATATTTTTGTGTGTTTTCCGGTACCTTGGTTGTCTTGTTTGAGACAAATCGGATACAGCAGGGTTATTAGACAGAGAAAAATCTCTGTTTTCTTTTCTTTCCAGGATCTTTGAATGGCTTCTGATATTCGTTTTCTTTGGATAAAACCGACTAAAGGAGGTTCAAATTCCGTTACCGTGGTGATGTTGAGACAAATTAGAGGCCATCGGGGACGGGAGAAGGTACGGGAAACGTAGCTCGACACCATTGATGGCACTGTGTGACTATGTATGCTCCTGGCTTACCCTTCGCTGAACTTTCGACACGTTTCCGAAATTTGTCGCCCAAGCTTTCAGTATGAGTAGTCCAATAGCTCATGTAGAGTCATCTCTAGCTGGTATCGTGAGAAAGATGTCCTCAGTGTTTCAAACGGATCCCTGTCTACTTGTCTAGCAGTAAGTGGTGAGGACAGACAGAACCAATTGAGCTCTTTTAAAGGGGGGAGCATTCCCCGTAAGATCTCGCCCGATCTAATGAAAAAGGTATTTTGGCATTGAGGTATTCGGACTCACTCGACGTACATGAACGATATGCACGTTTATGCACGGATGACGGAATGATTGCATATGGACGTTTGTTTTAACAATCGACCAAGTCTAAAATTAAACTGCACCAGGGAAGGAATGTGCACTTTTTTAAGTGTCATTAAAGCCTATTTAGAAAAGATAGACGAGCTCTCAAGACTTGCATTGACAATTCTCAATACCCCGACAGCCTTAAGTTGCAGTCCACCTTTTTTTATAGAGACAAAGCATCAATTCAACGTGACGAAGTTGGCCGGGAAAAGCTTCTTCTCACCATTGAGAGACCCCAGCCACCAGTCTTCATCTACAAACTCGATATCGTTAATGACATCACCCTCTTTGAAAGTGAGCTCGTTGTCCTCCGAGGCATCATAGTCGTATTCGGCAACAGCAGACTTACCAGAGGAGCCTTTGGGTTCCGGTTCCTCTTCGTGCACTTCGGGCTCATGAGATTCCTCCGCCGTTGCAGACCCATCTAGATTGACATACGAAGCTGGGAACAGGCCGGTTTCGCCCTTTGAGTTCTTACCCTGCCACCAATCCTCGTCCACAAACTCGATTTCTGTAATCTTTTCGCCCTCTTCGAACCCGATTTCATTGTCTTCGTCCTTTTCATATGAGTACTCTGCGACGGCAGTTGGAGCAGACGACACCTTTTCAGTTTGGACCTGAACGGGTGGAGAAACGGTAGTTTTTTCAGGCTCCTGGACCCTCGCGGGAGGTGGAGGGACACTCCTTTCAGGTTCTTGAGTTCTAGATGGAGGTGGAGGGACACTCCTTTCAGGTTCTTGAGTTCTAGGTGGAGGTGGAGGGAGGTTTCTCTGTTGAGGTTCAGCTTGAGGTTCAGCTTCAGGTTCAGGTGATTCAGGTTTCTCAGATTCAGACTCCTCAGATTCAGGCTCCTCAGGTTCAGGCTCCTCAGATTCAGGCTCCTCATACTTTACAGGTGCAGCCTGTTCGAGTCTTGAGCCCGCTAGTTTCTCCCTTATAGAAGCCACGCTGTGTGTTTCGCTGAGTTGCGGTTCATTTTGTTCCGTTTCACTCTGCTCCGGTTCATTCTCCTCCTTCTCCGGCTCATAAGACCGTTGAGGAGTTACAGGTTCCGGGGAGGCGGAGGTGTATTTACCGTGCTTCTCTGCCCAGATCTGAGCAGGCGTCTTGCCGTTTTCGGAAGCGAAATTTCTAGATGCCCCACGTACAACCTTGTCCTTGTCGCTCTTTGGAGGAGCACCAAACGTGGGAACCTTCACTGAAGGTGTTACAGTGGGGTTGTACCTCGAAGCAACGTTGTGGGAAACCTTTGGCTTCGGCAGAGAGAAAAGTCTACCGTCACCAAGACTTTTCACTTCACTAACCATTTTCTTTTCAGCTTCCTCGGGCTTTTCAGCCTCTTTTTTAACAGGAGTTTCCTTCTTGACAGGAGATGGAGCCGGTTTGGATCCTTTCAAGCTATCGATGTCCACCTTTGTTGGTTTATAAGCAGACGGGGCGGATTGAAGAGGTTTTTCGCTAAAGTCTCTTGTCTCAATCTCTTTTTCTCCGCCCCATTCGTCCTCCTCAGAAGACGGCTTCCAAGGCTTGGATGTTTCTACGGGCTTGGATGTTTCTACTGGCTTGGATGTTCCTACAGGCTTGAATGTCCTTTCTACCGGCTTGCTGATAGGCTTTGCTGGCTTGGCCTGCGGCTGACTCTGAATCGAATAGCGGGCACCGCTCGCAGCGCCTACAGTTTTCAAAATGTCGTCAACGTCTAGATCGTCTTGGTCACGTGCGGTCACTTGCACGTGATATCCACGAAAGATGGTTGCAACTTCAGCAAAGTTTTGAGCAAAGGAAGATCTCGACTTGACAGGAGCGGAATCAGGACACCACCCCAACAAGACAATTTTCTTAACGTCCGAGCCAGGAGGATAAACCCTTATGATTCCGAATTGAACCCTTCCCTCTTCGAATTCCTCAACAAACTCATTCATACCGCCATCTCCCACAATTGTTGGCGTAAGCACAGCTTTTTGCGCCGTGAACACCGCAAACGTTGCATCGGGTGACCCCTTGACAACTTGTTCGTAATTCTCCTTGATCTCTCTAGAATGCGTAGCCAAATCTAGCTTCTCCATGGTGGTGGTATTTAATGGTCGTGTGTTGATCAAGGCACCAGCCTCTATCTTGGCGGGTGATATTTGTGGCTGTGCAGTTGCCTTTTGTAGATAGATATCTTTCGGCTGTCTAATTCTTTACATCTTCTTTTGAGGTATTCCCTACTCAAATGCAGTAATGTCTGGTTGCGACAAAAGGTAGAGAAACTTCAATTGCACATCAGAACCTGCACAGTAGAGCCTACGCAGGAGAACCTACGTACTAGAAATCACAGCAGAACTTGTTTAGTCTCCGAATCTTTTCTACTGCTTTTCCCAGCCTCTTATTCCCGGTTTTACTTCCTCAAATTTGTAACCTCTTGGCGACGGACAATTCTAGCCAACCGAGCCACTCGCAGGTCTTTGTAGAACTTACCTTTTGCCTATATTTATCCGTCAATCTTTGCGATTTGTCCACAAACAACAACACAGCGAGAGATTGAGAATCTTCTGCAAGGGCCAAGACAGCAGTGAAATCTTTCAAAGTCGGTCGATAAATCGTTAGCATCCGCGTTGTTAGCTGTTCTCTTTGAAACAGTACCATCCCGGGAATAATCTGCATGCTTGAGTGGGTATAGTATTGACCGAGACCTGTATAGAATGCTTTGGAAGCTCATGTTTGAGGATCCGGAGATAATCTACAGGAAGCCGAGGTTAAGCACCAGCGAGGATCGGTAAATTGTTCCCGTCTCCTGAGTCTGGTCAACCAGGATGTATGTGAAAGGGGACGTCTGGAGTTCTTCGGGTAGTTCCGACTTTTCAACATTCGAGTCTTTTGAAGTACGTGATGCATTCGATTGATGGGGGCATTTGAATTTAAATTCTCGGACGAAACAGATTTCCTAACCCTATTCTATAGCCTCTGCCTTTCTCCGGCAGCCGTCAGTCTTGTTTGCGTTGAATCAACAGCGGAGTCTTTCGCGGAACGCTGGTTTATGATTGCCTTGTTCGAATGTGATCACCTACAGTACAGGAGTCTCTCTCAGATGCACTCGGGAATGTAATCTGACCCCTCGGATGCATCACTTCAAATACAGCTAGGAAGTCAGACCCAAAGTATACAGCCACACTCCTACAACAATCCACCCTATCCCATTCATGACCTGCACAAACAATACTCACACCTCCCGTCTAATAATTGAAGCCCACAGATAAACAGTTGAAGCACCCCTGGGACAAGTCTTGACTCCGCGTCTGGCAAGTATACCGTCGTGCGCATTAAACGCATCTAGATAAACCGCCAACTTAAGCCAACCAAGCGAGTTGAGAGCTTTGTTCATTCCAATCCTCATCTCGTCAAATGGCAGTTTGGTGACTTCGTTAAAAAGCGCGATTCGATCCTCCGCTTGCTCTTCAGAGAAATATTTCTCCAAAACATCCAGTGTCTGATCAAAATCATAGTCAACGTGTCCGCTCAAAAGATCAGATAATGACTTAAACGGTAAAAACTTTTTATGATCCTCCTCCTCCTCCTCCTCCTCACTGAAACCGTCCTCTTGCTGGTCCTCCATGCCATGCACAATGTTATCTTCCGCATTCAAAAATCCCTCCACAGCTTCACCAGTGGCAGACGCAACTTCTCCCTCCTGCTTGCTGAAAAGCCTTCTTCTGCGCTTTTTGCTTGGTGGCAGCCTTGGATTGGGAGACTCACCAGATCCGTATACATACTCCTTCACGTATTCCCACTCTTGCGCGATATGAAACTCCCCGAGAAGACTGATACGGATTTTACTTTGCAGTGTTCCGCAGCTCGATACGAGGAGCACAAATGGGAACCAGATGGGCAAAATGCATGCAACCAGCATAATTGCACCCAAAAGTCGCACTAATTTCCTGAAACTGAAGCGCTCGCCTTGAGATTTTTTTTCACCGGTTCGCAGCAGATCTACAATTTTCGCTCCAGCTGACTTCTTTTTCGGAGAAATCCGTGCATGAGCCGCACCTTCCAAGAACTTGAAGGAAATACCGTCCCACTTGACAAAGGGCGAGTACTGAGTTATATAAGAGGTGTAAAAACCAACTGAGCGATCATTCTTGACATTAGCTAATAGGATTCTCCGTTTAAACTGAGCCAACCCTTTCAAATAGCTACCGTTAGTCATTTCCAGTAATATTGTAGAACGATACTGGAATAAATCACGACCACTTTGGCCTAAAAATCTGGAACCTAAAAAATTGGCCACGTGATCAAAAACGTTATCTTTAAAGAACCTCACTCCTAAATGTGGAGTTGCAAAAGTGGTAAAGGTGCCTGGTTCAATGTAGTTGAAGAGACCAACCTCATAGAGCTGGCCAATCACGTAGCGCGAGATTAGCCCACCCAAAGAATAACCTACAATACTAATATCTGTGATTTTGATGTTTTTGTCGCGTTTTACCGCTTGAATCTCCAGAAAAATCTCGTCAATAACCTTATCGCCGCAAGCTTTGATTCCGTCGTAGGTGCGGAAAAAGGAGAATGTCGAGGGCCTGAGAAATACCATCTCTTTATCAGTTTGGCCCTTCAGCGAGTCTCTGAGCGCTTGTTCTACAACCTTCATATGACTCGGGCCTCCCCAAAGACTGATTGGTTAGCGATATTGGATTCTACTGCAGGCTTACCCGTGTACCATCACAAAGAGGTGTCCGTTCTTGTCCGGTGAAGTATCCATCGTTGATAAGCAATTATCTCTCAGCATGTGAAATCGGTCGTGTGCGGATAACTTTGCCTGCAGAGGACAGAGAAAAAGAAATAGAAAAGATATGAGAAAGCTACGGAAAATTAAAACTTGTAATTTCAATTCTAGACATTTTTCCGAAGTTTAAAGACCGTTATTCGTACATGAGGGTGCATACCGTTCATGCAAACTATTAATAGCCGGTGGACTGAGGGGACGGTTGCACCATTATAAAAAATGGCGAATTTTAGTCAGGGTCGCTCAATCCAAAAGCGTGAAATGGAAAACTTCCATTTCGACCGCTTGCGTATTCATAGTATTTGCTGTGGTGTCTATCTGCTCGCCGAGTGGAAAGCCTTTCTCCTTTGACCTCTCCTGGATTCAGCTGCTACCCAACGTTCTGCAACCCCGGGACAGCCACAGTAAATAAGCTAGCAAAGTAGTCAACTACGGCAGTCGTCGCAACTAACTGAGATCATATCCTTCAAAGGATAGTAAGGTGGGCCAGAAGGCGTCCTAGAACATGGGGGTCGAAAAAAGAAGACCATTTTCAAGAACAGAACAGGGACTTTGTAAAAAGAGCATCCAGTTCAAATCGAACAGATCAGATACTTAGAGCCAGGTTTCTTATACAACAAAAAAAAATCGCAGTACTCCACACACTGCATGCCTTCATCGTCGACATAAGCTGAAGTTTGGCCTTTAGCCCTGAGTTAATATCACACATTAGTCCCTCAAAAGACTGGCCCTTCAGGTTGCTTCGACTAATGTTGGAACTTATGTTCCACATGCTCACGTGACATTAAGTGCATGAAGATGCATATCGTTCATGCACGACGGACTATATAAGTAGCTTTTATATTCCTCACTACTTAGAGTGAATCCGAATATAATTTAGTACCCATAGTACCCGTTCTAGAACTATCGCTGACGAAGCGTTTTGAAACGGAAAACAATCTCTCTATGGATACACTGATGCAGGGAGTAGTTAGAAGCCTTGAAACTGAAAAATAGAGACCGGAAATCTCATCTTTGTCGAGCTTGCACTAATCCAATGGGGTTTGTAGTTCATTATCGACAG
>JAJLSF010000449.1:0-22461 GCA_030567395.1 Citeromyces hawaiiensis
CGCCTATCGAGCTCCCACATGTTAGAACATATCCTATACTTCAACACTAAACCCTGCCGCGAATGAAAATTCGAGTATCCACAAGAAATCTTCCGATATTCCGGAAGAAGATGATTTCCAAAACGTATCCACGGCTAGATCTGCAAAACCTATCTTAGAAGCAAAACCGAGAAGCGAGGGCAAGAAGAAAAACCCATATAGCGTTCTGGAGGTCACGGAAACTGAAGACAAGGAGGGTGAGATAAGGTGCGTCAGAACACGCGTGTTCGTTCTGATCTGAGTGTTTGAAAGAATAACACGTTCTTTTTTTGAAACCCATGTTCTGTTCTAAAGTGTCTTTTTCGAAGGGTGGTGTTCTAGAACACTTTGAAGACTCCAGATAATTTTTATATATAATTCTATAACTTTTGTACAAAATTGTATAGTTTTTCAAAGCTGTTAACACAAGATCAGGGATTTAGCAAGGAAAATACACAGAAACCAGCACCGGAAGCTTGGTTGAGGATAGAAGGTTGTTTAAAACATATTCTGGTGCTAAGAGAGAGAATTTGGGAGACCTTGGTATGTTTTTGAACCTATCAATTAACTACAAAAGCCATCAGCATAACTCTAGGAAAGAGAAGTTCCTCAGCCTCTGAAATTTAGATTCGAGGCTTGTGGCTATTTCCTGCACCAGTGTATCCGTTTGAAAGATTGGTTTCTGTTTCAGAACACTTCATTAGTGATAGTAGAAGCAACCTGAAGTACCAATCTCTTAAGAAAGTATAAATTGTCAAAGACTATCTCAGAACGAGGGCCAAACTCCAGCGTTGTCGATGATATAGGCGAGTAACGCATAAAATATACTACCGCGAAAGTATAAAAGATATTGTTGTATAAGAAAACCGGCTCGAACACGTTCTGATATGTTCTGTTCGTTTCAGATCTTGGTGTTCTGTTCTTGAAGAACGTATTCTTTTTTCGACCCCCCTGTTCTAGAACACCTTCTGACGCACCTTGGATCGGTGCGCAACATCTAGGAGAGACTATGGGATCGATATAGCGACCCGGCGTCCACCATGTAGCATAAGAATTAAGGCTTCTTTGGGGATGCTGTATTAGGAGGACCCATGATTCACTACATACTCCACCTAACAGAAACATAAAAAGAGTTCAGCTAATCAGAAGTCATCAAATGGCGTGGGACTACACTCAACCAACCACACCACACACATATGTAACTTAGTCCCATCCGTGCACCATGGAAAACGAAAAGAATCCGAGATCCAAAAGTGCTGTGAAACACGTCTCACGAGCATGCCTTGAATGCCGAACGAAGCACCTGAAGTGCTCAGGGGACCTGCCCAAATGCAAACGGTGCGAGAAAATGAAACGGGAGTGCACGTACGTACAAAGTCGAAGGGGAGGATCGAGAAAAAGAGGTCTCACTATGGGCACTTGTGCTTCCAGTAGCGATTGTATAGGTGCTTGTATAAAGGCGGGGGTTCCTGACGGATCTTTGGATCTTCCGTGTAATGGGAAGGGGAAAGATGCGCATGTGGAGCTATTTCCTCTGTTTAATTCGTCAAGATCCTCAGTAATTCCGAGCTTGGTGTCCGATATCGTATCCGCGCCAACGATTCTCCCTCAATTGACCAAAGACATAAACCTACCCAAAGTGATTGACGACTATTATGCAACTTTTCATTACATACACCCGTTTCTCCCCCACAAAGAACACATATATAGCTATATTACCAGCATACCACACCACTACGACCTTCTGCTTGCGATGAAGCTCATGGGAGAGGGCCAGGCTACGGGTGTTTATTCCAAAGACGTGGAGACTGTAAATTTCAAAGTAAACCATATACTGAACTATATAAAACAGATGCAGCCGGATTTTGTAACCCTCCAGTCGCTTTTACTTCTTAGCATTGTGTCCCATATCTCTTCTCTCCACGATCTGAGTGCAGCGATAAGGACGCAGTGCGTGAACCTGGTGTTTGCGTTCAAGCTGAACAAGATCGACCAGGACGAAAAAGTGATGCATCTGCTTCAGAGCCAGTCTCGACTCTTTAAAGTAGATCTCTTTCCAATCCCAGATTGCGCCAGGAGAATTTTTTGGGAAGTTTTCTTTTTCGATACGGTGAGCGGGACTGCAGACGGAAGAACCATTTCTCGTTTATATCTGAGCCCAGATTACCCGGTTTATCCGTCATTTGGTGATTTCGACTACAAATCTAGGGCAGAAGCTTGTCGTCTTGTCAACGAGTCCATAAAGCTAAATGTGGCCATCCAGGATGGTGCACCCTTTTCGGATCAGTTTTTGCTTCTGCAGAAAAAAGTCGCATCATGGAAGCTTGGAGCTTGTGACAATGAAGGAGGTCACCAAGCTTTGATCATGTTCAACTATGCCAGAATCTTTGTGTATAGACCCTTTTCCTATTTTTGGCGCGCCGAAGAGTCGAAAGATCCCGCTAAGCAAACGGCCATGACAAGAAATACCATAGAAGGAGCCAATTCTATTGCTCAGCTCCTCATACAAACGGGCCCCGCCTTTATTACTAGACGCACCCCGATGTTTGCATGCGCCCTGGCCTTTGCCTCTCTTTTGCATATAAGCGCATACACCTGGTGCGCTTCCTGGAGTGGTCCTCAAGAAGAACTAGACTTGTATGTAGACTACATACGACTCGAGCTTCAAGGACTGGAATCCATCTCCAAGAACTGGGCTTTATCAGGCAATCTCTGGACGCATGTTATGGAAACGTTGCTGAAATTAGCCCCAGATGTTTATCATCGTATTCAGAAACCCGTCAATGATATAAAAATAGAGGTGGACCAGCAGAATGCCGATTTGTTCGACTTTGGTGCAGAGACCGGCTGCGATTGGGTAGATAAGAATTTCTTTGATCTTTTCGACTTTGACGTCGATATTGATCCCTTGTACTAGCATAACTAGAGCTAATATATTTTGCATACGAGCATCGGTGTGAGCATTGAAGCGAAGCGGAAAGGCTCACTTATAAAAAGATTATGTTGATTGATCTTTTGACGGGCTCAAAGTCTTTAGCAGTGATGCTATAACGGATCAAACGTTGTTGCGGTCAAGATTGATACCTTCGATACAGATTCATCTTGCTACGTTAAAGCTCAACTTTATTTCCCTTGATCAGCTGCTAGTAGGTCACAACACTAAAAGGAAATTTAACCTGTATCTATCCGAACTGGCTCTAAAACGATCTCTACCTACATCAGTTAATGAGTGGTGTGAGGAAGCGCAGCATTTATTGTTCCGGAACGCTCAAGAGAGAAATTTTCACCGCCCGTAAATTCTAATACGGATCTATTGCTGACCCGAGCTGGCTCCAAAATTTTCTAAAATCTCTAAAAAATTACTTGCCCAATCTTGGTCGACTTATCGGCCGAGCTCGGAGGTAAGGACTCTGTTCGCGCACTACTTGAATCATCTACGTCTCGGAACGTGTTCTATGTAGATGACATCGCAGGCAAAATCTAATCCTCATCTATCACCCGTCTTATCTTCTCCCAAACGTCTAAAATCTGCGATTTTCCAGGCTCGCACGTCAAATTCGTCAGGTGTAAGGACGTGGGGCTTGAGCTCGAAAGTGTCATCCTTCCTTGCCTGCTTCGGCTTAAATTGAATACATCTGCAATACTAATTTGTATGTAATGAATAAAACACTAGCTCCAGTGTGTGGCAGTATACTACTACTTATTTTTTTGAGCCAAAGGAGCCACAAGCCCCATTCCCCTCTTGAGGAGATTCTCAATCCTTCCCTTGAGAACGTTAGAAGTGCAGTCTAGGATCTCCAGCTTGAGTAAATCTATCGTGGCTGTCATTTTGCCAATAGCGATGGTGGCTGCATTGTTACTTTCTGAGAACTGTAAAGAGTCCCCAAACTGAGCTTTCAGCATAGCAGAAAGTCTCTTTATCCTTGTAGATACATGCGAGTCTGAGTGCTCCGAGTGGGAGCACTGCTTGGAGGAGATTTTAACACTAGCAGGTGAATTATCCACAGTTAGCAAGATGGCAATGACAGAGTCTGCAATAGTATCGTTGATAACACCGGACTGCCATTCGACCGTGCATAGACTTTCTGGCGGTTGAAAGGTGACTTTGACGTTATCCATGATGAGAGCTTCAAACTCTTCTGGCTCATCCACTTTGATGTCGATGAAACCAAACATCTGCGAAAGGTGCCAGTTTACCAGTTCTTTACCGGCTGCACATTTAACAGTTTGCCTTTCTTTGAGAATTGTAGTGGTGAGTCCCGAATACTCACGGAGGTCCTCAATCTTAAGAAGGTCCAGATCAAAGTTTTTTTGCACGAGCACCCCGGAAATGACAGTTTCAGTCTGTGGAAAGGAGTTGGTTTCTGATTTGATTGGTTTATTCAACTTGGCTTCAGGGGTATCCGACTTATTTCCCGGTTCACTGACTTTTTTCAAATCTGGTTCACCGTTTTCTTTTTTCACTTTAGCTTCACCATTGTTCAGCTCAGGTTCACCGTCTTCTTTTTTCACTTGAGGTTCATCGTCTTGCTGTTTTAGGGCAGGCTCTTCAGATTGCATATCCACCTCCTCAGATTCATGTTTATCAGCATCTCCCAAGATCTCTTTTGGAATCTCCTCTACAAGTCTCCCCAGGGCCTTTACCAGCTTTACACTTTTAAACTTCAAACAAACCTCGTCACAGTTACGAGGGTTGTAAACCTTCACTTCGTTTTCTGTGCCCTTGAAAGACTGATACTTTGACAAAAGTGCCGACTTGAGACGACCCATCGGGTTCGACTCCCCGTGCACCAGTATGATCGACTTGGGGTTCACAAGCTCGATAAACTTGCTGTTCTGCTCGTAATCAACGTGCGCTGCAAACGAGATCTCCTCAATCTGGATCCGCCGCGGGATGTTAACATCCGGGTTTGAGAAGGAGGGAATATCCATCGGCTCGGTAAGCAGATTTTTTGCCATGGTGCCCTCAATAGAGTAACCAGTCAGAATCACAGCATTACGAGAATCTGAAGCCCATCTCTCCAAAAGCTCACGAGATACACCGTTCTGCAGCATTCCCGGAGACGCCAAAACAACGCAAGGGTTCAAGTCGTCAAACCGGTCCAGATTACGAATAGCCTTGATAAACTTGAACTGGAAAGGATTCTGATTGGAATCTCGAAACTTATTTCTGATGTGCTCGTTCATCATGTTCACATACGTCTGATACACAGCCATACATTTTCTAGCCAAGTTTGAAGCGTAGTACACTTGTATGGACTCCAAATCAGGGTTCTGCTCCCAATACTCGTCCAAGATCAAAAGCAGCTCCTGCGCTCTCCCCAGGGCGAAAACGGGCAAAAGACACCTGCCACCGTTTGATAAGGTGGAGTGAATTAAGTTGGTGAGCTTACGTTCTTTTGCAAGTCGTGGCTCATGTGTGGCTGTGCCAAACGTACTTTCCGTGATAAGAACGTCGGGCCTCACCGGTGGCACCTCAGCTACAGCCAAATGTCTATCTTCTTCACGAGAGTAATCTCCGGTGAAGAAAACTTTGACTCCGGCAATCTCAACAAGATACATGGCTGCTCCAAGAACGTGTCCTGCATGATATGCGGTGAACCTAATTCCGTCAGTCTCGAGAGTGGAATGGTAGTCTATAGTTTCGATGCGATCGAAAGATGCATTCAAATCTTCGTCCGTATATAAAGTACCTGTATTTGTGTCATCGTTACTGTCAGCTATAGATGTCACTTTAACGAAATCGTTCAGTAGCCAACGGTAGATGGCTTTTGTAGGGTGGGTCATGAAGACCCTTCCTTTGAAGTTGGTGTGCTGCATTACATAAGGTAGGGACGCTGCGTGATCTAAATGGAAATGTGAAATCAATAAAACGTCCACGGTGGAGAGATCGAATTCATCATAAAATGGTAAAGATGCAAGCCCGGAATGTCCAGGATGCACTCCCGCATCGAGCATCACCGTCTTGCCCTTGTATTGGATTATGTGACATGACCTGCCTACCTCGCTTCCGCCCCCAAGTGCGATAAACTTGAGCTGTTCGGTTTCATCCATGGTGGTGCAAGGATATTTCCATCTTTGGGTGAAGCGAAAAAAGAACCTTTGATAGCCTCGAACAGAGGAGCGAAGCGGGCGTGTGAGTAGGTGAGTTACCTACTCAATTCGGTCTTTTATCCTTATGTTTGAACACTGTGAAATAGTCACTTAGAGAAATTGTCTATTAGTACAAAACGTCACAAAATAGCGTCTCCTGTCATAATTTGTATAGGATTGTTTTGTTACATCTCTCGATATTTTTTCCGGTTTTTCTTTGCAGGAAGGTATAGAGGATCTATTTTTTGTTCGGACTAATATTCTTTCAGACCACTGTAAGAGAAATAAAACTTCTGCTTGACTTGAACTTTCCTTTGAAAGTGGCTTTCGAAGTTACTGTTAGTTACACGGAGGGTGAGAAACATTTGATTGGAAAAGCGCATAAATGGCAGAACTATACTTTTGTAATATAAAGTGGGAAGAAAAGGCTATATGTCTAATACCTTGTGCTAGAGACAATCCGAGAACATTGATCTTGTGGAGATACGTCAGTAGACAATTCCTCCTGAGGTGTAGGGCTTACATCGGAGTTACCGTTCTTTCTCGGTGCCATAATATACGGGGTTTTTGTGGGTGTAAAAGTCTATTAGTGCTTAACTGAAAGAGAGTAGCTGATGAGATGAGTGTCCAGACACTGGGTCTTTCTGATTGCTGGTTTCCAAAGTTGCACAGTCGAGTCTCCTGATTAAAAGCTTGTGATTCGTTTGATTGTTGAAAATGTATCCAAAGTTTTGTAAACTTGTCTGACTTGTCTTCTCCTCACAGTATTGAAATTGTCTCTTGAGAATCCGCTTCAAATCAGCGGTCAAACTCTCTTTTTTATACTTACCAAGCCGTCTGCTGCCAATTCCCCATAGAGCATGCGATGTGCATGCGTGCGTCGTCTAGAACATAAAGAACTACCTAAACTCGTACTTGAAATGGGGCAAAGCTAAGCAGTCTAGAGTTTTGTGCAAGACATTCTTATATCCAGGTTCGACATAATAGGACGTAACATCACCCACAGGGGATTCGGGTTGATATAACCACCGGCCTTGATGGTCCTGGAGCGGCGAATATTTGGGTCTAACTAACTCCTCGTGTAATCATCTCTGTCTTCCACGGTATACTGCATATGCTTACATGTATATGCATATAGTGCATTAGCAGTGGAGCATTATGTTGGCTCATGCGAGTAATGACGAACGCTCAGTGGTCATTACTCGGTAAAATATGTTTTTTTTCCTTGGAAAGCTGGGCTTGTAGCCTCAGAACTTTCCCACCGACATTCCGGCGTGACTAAATGGTGTTATGGTATAAATCTATAGTTGTCAATAAAATCATGTATTACTCACGTCATTGTCGACAGCTATAGGTTATGCCAGAAAAGTTAAGTGAACTCACATGAACCCCTCAAAGAGGAGAAGGTATAATGTCAGGAAAGGTGAATGTTAAAGCGGGTGTAAATCTTTATTTACAGCAATTGTTTGCACATATTCTGAATTACCTCTTCTCGATATCAATAAAGCACGAAAACCTCTCCTTTTATACCTACCATGTCTGACAGCTGCCATTTCCTCCTTTACCCAACAAATGCTGAAGTCTAGAACTCAACAGAGTCTTTCTTGCATAGATCACCGTCACATCATTCCTGATAATGCACGATACCTCTTATCATGCAGATCTTTTTCTGCCTTGCATAGCTAGCAAGCATGAGGTCTTATCCACTCTTCCGAGAGGGAGATCTCAGTAGTATGACTCTACCTATAACAACTCGAGTAGTACCTCGATATATAATATCACCCGCAGGAGGTTCGGGTTGCCGACTGCAACCTCAGGCCCTTCGGCCTCTGGGGCGGTCATGTTGCGACCCTCACCCCTTCGCAATATCCTTTGTAGGATTTCTATGCGGTCAACTGCAGCACGCAATGCATCCTGCAAAGAATATGGAGCAGATCAATTAATGGACTTTTGCAAGACAGGAGAACCGATAGATGCTCAGATCGGCTCTCTCTCATAAAGAAGCTTGCGTTTCCTTTATATATGGAAACAGGCATCGTGCCTCATGAATCCGATCCACTTTGTTGGACCACAGACTGGCTTTACGGTATAAATCTATTTAGTTAGTAGTATAGTAATACTCACTCTCCAACATATAAAGTGCTCCTTCATTTGCCTCTCCGCATGACTCCTTCAAAAGAAAACTCCAGCCGTAATAGCTGGCCAAGACAATAGTTAGGACAAGCTGCTGATAGTAGTTGATATACATCGTATAGGCGGGGGAAGTCGACGGTATGCGTTTTGCTGAGAGAATACTTACAGTGGTAAACCACTCAGGGACGAAGAATATCGTACTACTTCTTCAATGAAGAGAGTTGCTTAAAATGGTGAATATATAAAAGATGGATGATGAATGAAGGAGCTGCCGTTCCAATCTATGGTAGTTTGTTGCAATCTGCGGCTGGCTCAAAAAGCATCACCGTGGAATATTCTTTGGCAATTCACCTTAGTCGAAAGGAGCTCGAATTTTTATGTCCACGGTTTTTGAATTTGTAGCATCAATACCACAAACGCAGAGTTGGTGAAGGCTAAAAAGTGAATATTAATGATGTTCCCTCGCCACCGCTACCCAGGGAGCCCCACCTCCTTACACCAGAATGTCTACCTACGACGACGAACATAACGTAAGTAACCATAATGAACCCAGAGAGAGACGACACGCTACTCTGGGCAACGCTGTAGAAAATCTTCTGAGCTCTCGTAGGGGTGGAGTGCAACCAGAGACTCAGACTGAAGCTTTGATACAGGTTTTACGGCAATTTGAGAACGAGACTCACGAAACGGGTTTAAATGGCCTCATTTCGCAGCTGGGGGATACTGCCCCGTACGATCAAGGAGTGTCGGAGAATTTCATTGATTCGTTGGATAGAATAAGTAAAACAACATTGGCCGAACATAGTAAAGCATGTCCTATTTGCACTAACGATTTTCTCGACGATCCATACCCTCTCGTTGTCAAGCTCCCTTGCAATTCGGCTCACTGGTTCGATCTGGAATGCATTGGTCCTTGGCTCAGGGTTAGGGATTCCTGTCCTTTGTGCCGGACTAAAGTTTCCACCATAGGAAAAGAGCGACGGGAGGAGATTTTGAAGCAAATGCAACAGGACGATGAAGAAGAAGAGGAGGATTATATGTATGGATAAATAGAGGAAAGGGGAAGAGCATCGAAGCGGAGGGGAAATGCTCGATTAATAGAGGGTGGGCTTGAATTACTTTACCAATGTGAATCAGTTGATGATAAAAGGCTAAAAGTTTTTTTCGATAGTCCTTGTTATAAATAGATGATATAGCTAAGGTAATTTTTTTGCGGTCAAAGTTGCACAATCTCCACCAGATTTGAGAGAGGTGGTTCGTTTCTTTGCTCAAGGGTAAACTCCACATCAGTGAAACAAAGGCTGTAAATAGGACATGCCAGCCTTCTCTTCAGTCATGCGAAACGTTGTGCTTTCTGATGAACATCAACCTCTTGTGCTCATGTGGATATCACATCAAACTTCTCTGCAAGATTTCCAATTCCTATGTATCAGTAGGTGGTCGGTCATTAACTGTCAGCGGCGAGTTTTCAAATCTTTTCACGATATTTTGTTCTGGAAAAGCCTTCATTTAATACGCTATGTACATACAAGACCCTCGCTTAGGCTTCGTCGCGAGGTTCACTTTTATTCATATGCTTCTGGAACTCTGGATCCTTCAGCAACTGCTCAACCTTCATAGCGACCGACCCATTTGACGCATCAGCCATATGCGCCACACTCTCTACATTTTCATCCAGAGAACCGACATCCAATTTCTCGCCCAAATGCACTCCATAGCCAAGTTCTTCCGAAACATGCATATGCGCCTTGACACCAACACCATCCACCGCGTGCTTAGAGATAAAAGAAAGCCACAGTTCAATAACTTCTGGGTTAGTATCGTAAACTTTCAAAAGACGGGAAAAAGTTTTTCTTTCGAAATTCTCCTTAGACTTCGCATGAACAAAAGGTGCTCTAATAACGGTCCATCTTTCTCTCTTTTTCGGCAAGTAGCTGGGTCCCTTTATACAGAGACCGAGGTAATAGCCGGCTCTAAGAGCAAAATCAATGAAAAAATCCAAATTCCTCGTATCGTAGCATCTCATAGTGACCTCACATTTTAAGTCACCGTACGTGATTGGGTTCTTAAGTGGAGCATAGTAGTTCATCTCTACGTTTATAGGGACCGGTTTGTTCAGCTCGGGATGTATTGTCTCTTGCGTCAGCACCTTCTGCTGAGGGAGCTTTGCCTCTTGTGCCAGCTCTTTCTGCTGAGGGAGCTTTGCCTCTTGCGCCAGCACCTTTTTCTGAGGGAGCTCTGCAGCATTTCTCAGAAAACTCGCAGTATGGAACAGTCTGGGACCAAAAATTCGTCTGGAAATCATAGCGGGTGCACGGATGGAAATATTTTGAAAAACTCTTTATGGGAAAATCAAGTAAAGACAAGAGAGATCTCTACTATCGGTGAGTTTGTCCCCATTTTCCCTCTAACTTTTAGAAAGGCAAAGGAGGAAGGATGGAGAGCGCGGTCTGCGTTTAAACTGCTTCAGCTGGACCACCAGTTTAACTTGTTTGAGAATATAAATCGTGTGGTTGATCTGTGTGCCGCTCCCGGATCATGGTCCCAGGTGCTGTCACGTGAGCTTTTTGAGAAAAGGGCAATAGTGCCAGGTTCACAGACTAATGAGCCTAAAATCGTAGCCGTGGACCTGCAGCCCATGTCACCAATTTCGGGGGTCACAACTCTGCAGGCAGATATAACTCACCCAAAGACGCTCCAGCGTATTCTGGAGATTTTCGGTGGGGAAAAGGCCGATTTTGTCTGTTCCGACGGTGCTCCTGATGTTACAGGATTGCACGATTTGGATGAGTACATTCAGGCACAATTGATTCTGTGTGCCCTTCAACTAACCACATGTATGTTACGACCGGGAGGAACTTTTGTGGCTAAAATATTCAGAGGAAGAGATATAGATTTGCTCTACTCGCAGCTGGGATATTTGTTTGAGAAAGTGATCTGTGCCAAACCAAGAAGTTCACGTGGGTCCTCTTTAGAGAGCTTTATAGTTTGTATGGGTTACACTCCGAGGGAGGGGTGGGAACCTAAGTTGGATTCTTCGCAGTCTACCGAAGAGTTCTTTCAAGGGAGTGGCATAGGTAGAGCTTCACTTGATCCTAACGACTTGAGGGTTCCTTTGGAGGAGAGAGTTATTGCTCCTTTTATTGCGTGTGGTGATCTCAATGCGGTGGACAGTGATGCTACTTATACTTTGGAAGAAGGGGCCAAGAGTCTGGACCCGGTGCAAATGCCAACGGCACCGCCTTATAGGAAGGCTTTGGAGAGGAAGAGAAATCAGCAGGAAGCTTGAGCCGAGTGGGTTAAACGCATCTTTGGAGCGAAGCAGAAAGAATATGATGCCGTAGGCAGAGTATTCCTTTGGTGTATTTGGCCCACCTTGAAACAGAGCCCATTACTCATTTGTTGTTTTCGGTCTGCTATCCAGAGCCTCTGATTTATAATTATGGGGTCAAATAAATCGATAATATCAAGCAAAACAAATTTATCAATTAGAAACAAAACCACCTCGCTGATATAGGTAGGATTTTGTTATAAACACTCGAATCGATAATATTGAAGCAAAATGCATTCAAAAGTAGGAGGAGCATGCATGATCTGGTTTATGTCGATAATCGAGTGCGATTCGTGAACGTTGACATGATGAAAGATTAAACATCGATCAGAGCGGAATGACCTTGATAGATAAATGAACTCATTTAGCCTTTTCCTAATCATCTGCTGCTTTTTTCAATTTCCAGCTTCTCTTCCCTTCACCGGGGTTATCTCTTTTCGGACATTCTTTAAAGATCTGAGCAACGCGTATATATTTGTCAATTTTACTCGGATGGTTCACCGAGAAGCCCACAAAGATCCCGGACCAATCTTTGAATGATGGGGTATATAACACACTTTGCACGGAACAGAGGAAATACACAGCAAGACAGAAAGTCGATCAAGACGATTGTAGGGGATGTTTCTTCCTCGTTCTCTGTAAGGTGAGTGACCAAACTGAGGCAGCTTGTGCTCGATACTGTTGTAATATCGGGTAACCAAGTACGATTATTGATGATCAGAGTATGCGTTACTGAAGCAAAAAAGTACTTATTTCTGGATTCACAGAGCATAAAGTCTTGACAGCAGATTATCAAAGAAAAAGGATCTTTTCGCATTTTCTCTTTACTGGTGAATAAATAGGCACATCCTCTGGAACTCTGAGCAACTGTTTGCACAAGGTAGTCATGTCTTGCAAGATAATTTCCACCACCCTTTGCCATCCATAGCGAGAAAAAAGGACAACAGCGGGAGATTAAGGGCTTACCTGTAGGACCGATCGGCACGTTACACACTAAGCAAACTTGTGGAGGCATAACAGATTGGCCGAGATGAGTATAGAGTAATTTCTATGAGGTATGGTGACATAATGTTTTCAGGCAGTGGACGTTGAAGGAAAAAAATGGGGGAGAAGCAAAGGGGATCGGAAACGAGAAGGTTCAGCTTTTGAGGCATCTAAGTAAGATACGCTGCATGAGACTCATCCAAACACATTAAAAAACGCTCATCCTCACACTATCCTCCACATGATCACATGCATAAAGTTTACTCCCCTCAACCTTATTTCGTGGGGAAGCAAACCCCATATAAAGGCTCAGATCCCCCTTTGGAATCTATATGTCTAAAGAAGAGTGCATTGGTAACTGGTGGCATGTTTATGCAGCTGCCAAAGCGCTTTCCCGCACAAAGCTGCCGAGCAACCCTCAAGTCGATGCTATACTGAATGATGTAATCGCTCGTATGAAACGACCCAATAAGAGACTCTCCCCCGAGGGACAGGATTTGCTTAAAGAACTCACCGACGTGGCAGAAAAGGGGAAAATGCTGCTGAGAACAAAGAACAGAAACGAAGAGATCCAGAACTTCATCTCTATGGCAAGCTACTCATCAACGTCGGGAGATCAGTCTATTCAGGATCTGAAAGTTCTGGGATCCCTGCTGATTACAAACTCTCAGTTCCGTAAATTACTGAATGACTTGGTGCTTTTGGCACGTGACATGCTGGCTGAGTCTCAGCAGCCTGAAAGACGGCCCAGTCAAATGGACGAGATTAACGAGGAACCTCCGACTTTGGATAGGCCAGATTTTTCCCGGTTCTTACAGCACTCTGCGAACCAGGATTACATGGAGAACGAGCAGCAGCAAGAAACCAGACCACGTCGGCTCTCGAACTACTCTTCTTCCAGAAGGAAGGGTTCAACTGGCTCAAACCAAAGCTATATACGTCGCCGCATGTCTAGAGAAGAAAGAAGCTCGTTCTGGAACATGTTCAAGCAGATCATGAAACAGTTACAGGCAGTTGAGGATTATCAAAAAGGTGCAGACAGTCTTTTCAGTCTGACTGAAAGGATGTCTTCCAAGATTACCTCCACCGGTTCCCAGTCCACCACGGGGTCGACATTTGCTGGATCACACAACGAAAAGGGCCAGCAAAGCGCTACTCACTATTTGAAGGCATTTCTGGAGAATTTGAACGAAACTTCCTTGGATGGCCTTTTCGATGCAGTCCATGAATTGCAGACTGACGCAAACACCGACATCGAGCTGCACAGATTTTTCCAAGATGGCAGCGAGTATCTGAAAAAGTGTCTTCACAATAAAGGGTTTGTCGATCGGGAAGAAGCCAAAAGCGGGTTCACCAGACTGCAGGCTAGGGCGGGCCATCTTTTCCACGAGCGGTACTCTAATAGTATCAACGAGATTCTGGATGAGGCAAAATATTGGGGGGAACAGTTCCGCACCGATAAGCAGCTTTCCGAGTTTCAGCAG
This sequence comes from Citeromyces hawaiiensis, assembly GCA_030567395.1. NCBI lineage: Eukaryota > Fungi > Ascomycota > Pichiomycetes > Pichiales > Pichiaceae > Citeromyces > Citeromyces hawaiiensis. The sequence continues at coordinate 14,044 of JAJLSF010000449.1, forward strand.
TCGGTCAAAAGTTTTATGCACTCTGTGAGCTACAACTCGGAAACCGAAATTTTCAAAGACACCATTTTTCAAGATATTTTCCAGGTTCTCTTTTCACAGTTTGTTACTCGGTATGCCAAGTTTCTGCCTGTTCCTCGAATCGAAATCTGCGACGAGAACGTTGACCTTGTGATTGAGAATCTGGTTATTGAGTCCACCAATCTTTTGCCCACTGTCACTAGCGTGGTTAATCGCAATCACTTGCAGTTTTCCCGTCATACGAGAGGGGCCGACATATTCAGCCACGAGATGGTTCTAAGACTTTTCCACATCCAGATGAACTTGAAAGACTTTTCGTACTACATTCGCCAGAAAAGGGGGTTTCCTGCTTTGAAGGATGTTGGAAAAGCAGAGATACTTCTGGGCAGAGGAGTAGAAATTGAAGTGACCCTTGCAGCATCAAACAAGGATAAATCAAAGTTGTACCAAGTCAAGGATATTGATGTTGCAATCAAGGATATCAGCGTCAAGCTCATCGAGTCTCGCCACAAGATGCTGTTCCTCTTTGCAAAGCCCCTGTTGGTGGGGGCTATCAAAAAGGCCACTTCTAAAGCGATTTCAGAGAAGCTGAGGCATATTTTGGACTTTGGCGCGGATGAATTTTCAGAAATCAAAGCCATCACTAAACGTCGTCAAAACGAGTTCAAACATCAGCCTGAAGAAAACACACCTTCAACAACTTCTTTGTATTTGAGGGCATTCTCAGACCGGCTGAAGTATCATCGGGAAAATCCTTCTGAACACAAAGAACACCAGCTTGATGTGGATTTGCCAGGAAGAAGCTCTGATATGGCTGCGTATTGGAACAGTCAAGCAGAGTCAGGCGAAGAATGGCGTTCAGAGGTCTTCACCCTTCAAACAACTTCCGAGAAACTATGATTATAGCACAAGACATTGAAAATTGCAAAAGATGTAGGATTTCCGTGCGATATTATCTGTCGCTGTGATCAGTAAAGTCACTGTAAGAGTAGCTTAATGCTCGTTGCTGGTGATGCTGTGTGTTTGTGATCTGAAACTCTAATCTACTGAGGTTCGTACTCGGAGTATTCTCTGTAAGTATGCATCATCATGCTGGAATTACTAGAAAGAGAGAAGGACTTTTCCTGATGATACCTGCTGGTTTGAACTCGTGAATTTTTGAGCAGGAAACTTGTCGCTCTCTGTGCTCTCTGTGTGCATGCATATGTCAATCATACCTTTCCGTTGACGAGGAAAAAGTTTTTCGTTTGTAAGACAGGCTGTAAGAACTCCCCAATTTTTTGATTGTGCTCTCCATGTGGCCATATGATCTATTTGGATTCGCCACACAGTGTAAACATGGAACAATCTCTCAATATTGGGGCTCAGGTCTACTTTCAACAACTCGAACCTTTTGTAAATGGAAAAGCTTTCTTGAGGGGTTTTATTCAAGGCGGGCTCTACTGCTTATGGTGGTAGCTAGGGCTTGAGCCAATGGAATGGCACACTCTAGGAGAACAACTTTTAAGCCAAACAAGATACTGACATCAGCTACTGCATCTCTTTGTTGTCGATCGAGTATAATCTCCTGCTACATTTAAAGACGATCATCGCACAATGATACAGATTTGAATCAAAAGTCCATATTGGGCACTTTGTCGTATAACAACTCAATACCCAGCAGGCGCATACTCGTGCATACATTTGCATACTCACCAGCATGGAAACAAAACTCGCTGACAATTCAAGATATCAGCCTTTTTATAAAAAAAACAGCGCTGTTGTCGCTTCTCATTCCTCAAAGAAAGTAGCATTTGCTTAGCTGTTCTGCCGAATATTCGGTTCTGTGTATTCGTGAGAGTAAACGAGCCTACCTCAACCACATCACGTCATCTTCAAGATGAATGCCTAGATATGGACGAGAACAGTATTTCCAGCCTACAACAATTCATTGATCAAATATCTTCAGCTACTTTTTGTGATCTTCACCTACAGAATCAGTTGCGTGACCCATTTATGAGCACTTAGAGAACGCTCCCCGCTTGGCTTCCCGCTAAGCCTCTAACGCCTTTTCCACGGCAAAATTCTTGACGAGTTCCTTATCGCCCTCGGTTTCCAGATCCTGCACGTGATTATTGATCAGTGCACTCGTTACCAAATTATCCAAACGAGACGGTTCCTGGGGAAGCTGAAACTGCTTAGACCAATCCTGGCCCGGGTTTTTCTGTTTCCACTGGTTAATCTTGACCCATTCCCGCTCAAGTGCTCTCTGGTAGTAGTGCACGCCGCGTTGGTTGTAGTTAAAGTGCTCAATCTCGTCGCTGAGCTGCTCCAAGTCAGTCGACACCGACTTTGTATTGTTTGAAAGTTTGAAAACATCGTAATCCACATCCAGCGGCAAGTTGATGAGGTTAACAAGCCCAGACTTGTTTATGCCCAGAGGAATTTCCTCAAATATGTTGCTATACGACAAGTTTCGCGCCTTGAGGTTATTTGTTGTGAACTTGTCTCTTGACTCGTAAACTTTGATGAACTCCTCGCTGAGGGTGAGCGCTTTAAGGGACAGAAACCCTTGACAAGACTTGGATGGGTCGTGAACTAACAAAATCACAGGACACGTATCGCCTTCTTCTCTTTTCTGTCTAGTTTGAAAGATGATTGATTCAAGCATGTGCGAGTTTACAAATTTACCACCGGTGGAAGCGATCCACCAGCCTACAAACTTTGCTCCAACTTTTAGCTCGTCCAGCTGCGCTATGATGTCCTTCTGGTACTTGATGTTGGTGCTAAAGCTCAAAGTGTAGCCCGGATCTTTGGTCTGGTTAGCAGAAAGGTTCGACGGGAACTGATAGACGTGAGAGATGGAGATGGTTTTGTCATCGTGATCGAATCCTAGAATTGGTCCGGTCGAGCACTTCGGGTAGTGGTCTTGCGCATACTGCGAGATCTTGGCCGCAGCACTCGCTTCGAGTTGCAGGAAACTAATGCGTTAGTTGGGGCAGAGTTGCGGTACTTACTGTTGAGACGGCATGGTGTGGAAAAAAAAAAAAAAAAAAAAAAAAAAAACAGTGTCATCCGGACATTTTATTGACTTGTCTGATGGTTTGCACCGTCTCTTTCTTTTCAGAAGTAGGAAGCTTTTCTCTTTGATATTGGGTCACTCTCCATCGGGCCACCTCTTTGTTATGACAATCTTTGAGGCATCAAATCGAGTCACGCATACTCTAGATGGGGATTTGGCCCAACAGTAGCTTTTCGAGGGTAAATCCATCACAGGTGAACCTCCAGAAACCTTTCGCAGTCGTCTTCCCCATAAAGCTCTTGAAACCACAATCACACTCTGCAGCATTTGCTGACAGTCCGAGAGGATGTAGGTGATTGACTGGTTCGTGAAGAGAATACAGAGAGATCCTTCGCGTTCATTGTCAAAAGAGTCTCCGTTATCAAGTAGTATATGTTCTCGAAATTGTCTGAGAAACAGGAAGAAAAGGGCAAAGTTTACGCCTTTTCAAATCTTCATATGGATCACCAAAAAACAAAGACAGTGCACCTCAATGGGTAAACTTCCCGCCCAAGTTTCAATCCTTACAAATCTATGAGATATCAGCTAGAATAGTTGCCGCAATTTTCTTCGAACATGAAATCATCCTCTGTCACTTGATGATGTATTGCCTCTTGAAAATGTGACGTTAGAGCATGTCTCCGGACCCTCATATTTCACCCATGGTAGCATCCAAAACACGTTTGTTGGTCTACGCCTGCCTGAGATTGATGCTTATAGAATTGAAACCTGTCACGAAAAGTGAATGTTAAAGCGAATGTAAATCTTTATCAACAGCAATTGTTTGCACGTATTCCGACTTACCTTTTCTCCCTATCAATAAAGCACGGAAACCTCTCCTTTTATACCTACCATGTCTGACAGCTGCCATATCCTCCTTTACCCAACACATGCTAAAGTCTAGAGCTCAACAGAGCCTATCTTGCATAGATCACATCATTCCTGATAATGCACGTTGCCTCTTATCAAGCAGATCTTTTTCTGCCTTGCATAGATAGCAAGCATGAGGTCTTATCCACTCTTAGGGAGATCTCAGTAGTATAACACTACCTGCAACAACTCGAGGAGTGCCTCGATATACAATATCACCCGCAGGAGGTTCGGGTTGCCAACTGCAACCTCAGGCCCTTCGGCCTCTGGGGCGGTCATGGTGCGACCCTTACCCCTTCGCAATATCCTTTGTAGGATTTCTATGCGGTCTACCGCAGCACGCAATGCATCCTGCAGTGGAGCAGATCAATTAATGAACTTGTGCAAAACAGGAAAGCCGATAGATGCTCAGATCGGCTCTTTCTCATAAACTAGCTTGCGCTTTCTTTATATATGGAATCAGGAGTCGTGCCTCATGAATCCGATCCACTTTGTTGGACCACAGACTGGCTTTACGGTATAAATCTTTTCAGTTAGTAGTATAGTAATACTCACTCTCCAACAAAATCACAAAAAGGAGGTCACAATGAATTACCGCTATACGGTCGAGATTATCCCTAAAATACTGGCTCTCCTTATACTTTTCGTCGCAACCATCATTGTCAGCAGTAACTTTCTAGGATCTTCAAACTGCTTCTTATCTGTTCGCACACTACCATTTCTTCGCGACTTTAAATAAAGGTTTAGTAGATTAGTCCGCATTCGCCTCCAAAGATAAGCTTGACCTCCTTTATCTTTTGTCTCATGGTAAAATGATCATACTATCGTTAGCTGTCTTCTTCAAATCTACACTTTACCTGTCCATTTAGTAAAACCGGCACATGAGTTCTGATTCTCATGTATTGTTCACTGAAACTGAATCTGCAACTTAATTGCCAAAAGAAATACCTGTACACTTATGAAATCACGCAAGTTGGCTGTAGCCAGCAGCGGCCAATGACAATATTGTCAGCGTTGTCGGTATTTTCCTTAGGAGCGGCAGAAGAGTGGGTTGGTTGCATCGAGTTAGTGATACTCCTTGGAGCTTTTCCAACTATTTATCTTTCCAGTGTTTCAATTTCTTGGTTTTAGTCTCAGCTCAATGTAATTTCCAGAATGAGGTATATGACCTGGAAGAAATTTCCCGAAGCGACAAATCAATGCAGAATAGGGCATGATGCTTGCATGATTTACAAGAGCAGTCCATACCAGCATTATTAGTCAACAGTAGTACGAATCACTGCAGGGTGTGGCCAAGGGGCGAGTGGTTCCAACAAATTGCCAACATTTAACAATTCAATTCACTTATTCCAGGAACTGAGCGAAAACCTCCTTCAGTCTTTAGCCTGGTTTTCCTTTCTATATCCGATAGCTTGACGAATTAAATCTCCGAATGCCATCCGCCAAGACGCTGGTCTTCTACGTGGAGATTGTTGTTCAATCCTCCTATCTAAGTATCTTCCCTTTCGAAAGACTCATTATGTCTGCGATGCAGTCTCAAATATTGAGCTACTTACAGTATTTCTTCAACAAGATCTCTTCCGCATGTGTACCACATGATTCCTGATGAGTGGCAGAGGCCGAAGGCTTCCCTTCGAGGCTGAACTCAGCAACTCCAGTTTTGCTGTCACAGATATTATATACAAGACAGACTTTAAGTAATTTAAGAATCAGCTACTACATTAGATGGATCTTAATAGACAAAGAAATATGCTAGGAAGAGACAGCATCAGTCTCTGTGGCCATAGGAATAAATCTGCATGCAATGCAATGCTCGCTCCCGTACACCATATCTGGGTTTTTTCGTTACCGATTTCCATTCCCTGAGCACCTAGCTCGCCCTTTCAAATTTCCTTATTGGGGCAGCTCTTGTCCTCAGTTGTCTCTCTAGTGTTCTTTGTTTCCTTTTTACGTTTTATCGAGATATCCCGATTCCTCCTCAGATGACGCTGTTGACGGCTATTCTGGACGATCCGGAAACAAAACCAAAAGTAGTAGAGCTCCAGCCAGAAGATCAAGGAAAATACATAAAAATGAGAAGTAGATCCCCCTACGTTATGAGTTGAGTAGAGAGAAGTTGTCCGCACACCAGACCACTGTAATAATCGCGCTTTGGTGGTCGGCTGTCTATGGGAGCGATATCATATTTTTGACGATTGATGACTACGTGAGAGAAAGCCTTACGGAATTGAGTATACCAGACAAAATATCTCCAATGATATAGAGCTACTCGATCATTGCGGTTGTTAGGTCATACCGCTGTGTGAGACGCCTCTACGTGGGGTTTCCAAAAAGTCCCCACGTTCAAAAGTACAAGCTGTACACCATCTTTCATAAAAGCTCCTTAAATTGTTCTGCATCTTCATGCACCGCCTGCATAACCATGCAAGGCGACAGGGTAACCCCCTATTTTTTTTTTCAACACAAACCAAATGTCTGACATCGGTGACAAATTGCAAAAGACCTATTTAGATGAGGCCACCGGGGAGCAAGTCTCCAAGACAGAGCTGAAGAAGAGACAAAAGCAACGTCAGGTTGAGGCGAAACGGGCGGAAAAGGCTAGTAAAGCTCAGGCCAGTGCACCAAAAGTGTCGAAGAAATCTGATGAGCTCGCCGATTTGAACCCTAACCAATACTTCGAGATGCGGTCTCGCCAGATCAAGGAACTCAGAGGATCCGAGACTAACCCGTACCCACACAAGTTCCATGTGGGGATCCAGCTACCGGAGTTTCGTGAAAAGTACTCCAACCTTGCCAAGGGAGAGACACTTTCCAATGAGGTGATTACCGTTGCTGGAAGAATCCACGGAAAGAGAGAGTCCGGGTCGAAATTGAAGTTTTACGTTTTGCACGGCGATGGGGTCTCCGTTCAGGTCATGGCCCAGGCCCAGGATTGTCAAGGAGATTTTGAAAAAATGCACGAACTTTTGCGTAGAGGTGACATCATCGGGGTCACGGGTTACCCAGGTAGAACCGATCCTAAGAAAGGTGGTGAGGGAGAGATTTCTGTTTTCGCTACCGAAGTCAAGCTTCTGACCCCGTGCTTGCACATGCTGCCTACCGACCACTTTGGTTTCAAGGACCAAGAGGCACGCTACAGAAAGAGGTACTTGGATCTTATTATGAACGATGCCACCAGGGAAAAGTTCAAGGTTCGGTCGCAGATCATTAGTTTTATCCGTAAGTTTCTCGACTCTCGTGATTTTACCGAGGTTGAGACCCCTATGATGAACGTTATTGCAGGAGGGGCCACGGCCAAGCCTTTTGTGACGCACCACAACGACCTCAACATGGATATGTTTATGAGAATTGCTCCAGAGCTGTTTTTGAAAGAACTTGTAGTAGGCGGAATGGATCGCGTGTACGAGATTGGAAGGCAGTTCCGTAACGAAGGTATTGACATGACCCATAACCCAGAGTTCACCACTTGCGAGTTCTATCAGGCCTACGCCGATGTTTTTGATCTCATGGACACAACTGAGCTTCTTTTCTCGGAGATGGTCAAGGCTATCAAGGGCTCCTACAAAGTGGACTTTCAACCAGATGGACCCGAGGGGAAAACCATTACTTTGGACTTTGCCCGTCCTTGGAAGAGGGTCACTATGATTGAAGGGCTTGAGGAAAAATTTAACACAAAGTTCCCACCGGGAGATCAGCTTCACACTTCAGAAACCTTTGAATTCCTCAAGAAACTGCTTCAAGACAACAATATGGTTTGTCCTCCCCCGCTTACCAACGCCAGAATGCTCGACAAGCTTGTGGGCGAGCTTGAAGACGACTGCATCAACCCCACTTTCATCTTTGGCCATCCGCAGATGATGTCTCCCTTGGCCAAGTACGACCGTAAGATCCCCGGTTTGTGTGAGAGATTTGAGGTTTTCGTTGCCACAAAGGAGATCTGCAACGCTTACACCGAGTTGAACGATCCTTTCGACCAAAGAGAACGTTTCGAAGAACAGGCAAGACAAAAGGATCAGGGAGACGATGAGGTTCAGCTCATTGACGAAACTTTCTGTAACGCTCTCGAATTCGGTCTTCCCCCAACAGCCGGATGGGGTTGTGGTATCGACAGATTGGCCATGTTCCTCACTAACTCCAACACCATCAGAGAGGTTTTGCTTTTCCCCACTTTGAAGCCTGATCAGTAGATTAATAGATGTTTCTTGTTTTGCACTCGATTTGGAGACTTTTTCACACGATCCGTCACAAGGGTCACCACAATGAGCAACTTGGAGACTAAATGTGATCTACTTATAAGGAAGAATGTGTCATCGATGTAACCGTAATTTATTCTGCGGGTATTTTCATCATGAGGTTTTCAACCTCACTAAATTGGTGGTGTAAGAATATCCTCACATGATTTTTGCACTTTTATTTTTTTTTTACATAAAAGTTCCATTAAAGGCAAAATGATTGATTAATTTAATACATTTTCCCGATGAAAAAAAAAA
>JAJLSF010000450.1:0-10141 GCA_030567395.1 Citeromyces hawaiiensis
CTGGAAAGGATCTCCAAGTGAGTAGTTTATGTATAATTGACCAAACTGCTGGGTGGTTGCTGCCATTAAAAAATTCCGGAACTTCTTCTCAATTCTCAGATGGATCAACAAATCCTCCACATACGCAGGCGAGAGGGTATCATTACGAAAATCTACATAAGCGAGACACTCTATCCTGGACTCGTACCTTGTTGAAACTGCACTAAGCAGCGGACCGCATGAATTGCGTCGTGCACTTGCCGCTTTGGTAGGAAACCTTTTTGTTCTTTTCCAATTCTTTAATCAACAATTTTTATAAATCGTTGTTCCAGAGTATATGAGATAATCCTTAGAGACGTCGCTATCAACGAGATATGACGATAATTTAAAGGATTGTCAAGATTGCATGCGTCACCAAAGAAACATCATGGATCACCTCAAAATAGGTGAGACATTACCGCTATTCGGGTTGGAATAATAGTTTGCTGCCATCAAGGAACGTTTTGAGCTGAATGTCCTGAAATCAGAAATGAAGGCTAATACTGGTCGCTGTAAGAAGCATGACTGTCAATAGAGACTCCACGCCTCCAGATCGGATGCTAATGGTACAACGGGGGCCATCTGGACTTTAAGCTACACACAGCTTTGTGTTTAATGTAGACAGGAATCATGCTTCGTGGCAATTTTCCGGTCGACGTGATGCGTCTTGTTACATCTACCAAAAGGTGGGCCATGAGGTTCCAAATTTGCATCAGAAATTGGAAGGGGATTCCATCATGTCCAGGTGAGGATGGATGACAGTAACGCATGAATGCTTTTGTTAGCGCCTCATGCGTTACATCCGAGTTCAATTGTATCATTTTCTCATTGTCTTTAGACCTTCTGGAGAGTGCAGAGTCTTCAAGGAAATTTGCCCAGCGTGAATTTTGGAATCTTCAAGCCGTTTTTGAAAACGCTGTCTTAAGGATGTACTTCCTATCCGGAAGTGATGATACTCAGGGTTATCCTGTGGATTCGTGAAAGAATCTTTTTCCTGGTTGAGCAACATCGAGTACCTTCGGATACATAAAGCGATTTATTTGCTTCTGTACCTTATTTGGGAGACTTAGTCCCACTGTAAGCCCTAATTCGTAGTTTATAAAGCCGAAAAGTCTAGTATATACTTACTATATGGTTCATCCTTTGCAATAAGTTGTCCAATGATGTAGTATCCCTTGTGATTCACCGGGCATTTTGCAAAGGTAGCAGAATACAGCGCATGAGTAGAGAAGCTAGCTTTTGCTAGTGCCCCCACAAAAGCTTGACTGATATAAATCCTATCTAGTCTTCTGCGCTTGAGATGTTTATGATCCGGAAAATGCGTATAGCGGGGCTGGTCTAATACCCTGAAAGTATCTCTTAAATCCAGCATGTCGATAACTGATCCTAGAATCCGGGAGGACGGTTCATGTTCAATTTAGTGATATCAGTAATTTCAGCCATCGGTTTTCTTTTGTTCCTCGATAATCTTATGGGTCCAAGATCTGGATCTAGATCAGCGTCCTGGCAAAAAATCATGCCGAATCTAGATTCTAGATCTCCCTGGTTTGAGGATAAATTTTGCAATTCTGTTTTTGAAAGAATCTCTTTTATATGTACACATGGCATTTACATTGAAAGGATGAAATATTTTTCACATAGAGATAGACTTTTAATTTTTATTGATGAAACTCGAACTTCAACTCGCCAATAATTTCAATCTGGTGACCTACATCTCATTGTATGTTTTGATAGAGTCTGCGAGAAAGTCTTTGCCAAAGCCTCAAAAATGAAAATCTTTGCTTTTTCCGTGGCTCTAAACGTCGTAAAAAGAACATTGAATAGCCTAGTAATGCAATCAGCAACAACAGGGATGATGAAAGGCCCAAAAGGCACAGCGAAGTCAAAGGGGACAAGACATAAGGCACAGTGCACGGGGCACGGGGCACGGGCGAGGGCACAGGACATACAGGGCAGAAATGGCAAAGAAGTAAAAGAAGCATCGTTCCAGCAAACACCCTCGTTCTTCTACCATTGATTAACTTAGAAACGGCCATAATTACATGGTTAAGGCGGCGAAAATAACTGCATCGTCAAAGAGAGTTTGTCCCCTTTTCATCTCCCAACGGGTCGATGCAAAGTTTCAAACCATAGAGCTGTCTGGCTAGTCCCCCCACTGTTTCAAAGGCATATATGCCTTATGTGGGGCTGTGAAATACGTTAAATTTTCGAGACCTTTATGCCCCTTTATGCCTTCTTGTCGGAAAGTCAAGGGAGTGAGGATATACGTTCTCAGCCTTACCTTTCGTAATTTGGCATCTTATATTTCCAAACAAATTGCAATGCTCACCTTGTATGATCAGCTGCTATGTACCTTCTCAAAGAGCTTCAAACAAGCTTGAGGAAGATATCAAGCACACGAAGGAAACGTGGTGAGAGTGGGGACCCTTTTAAATTTACCGATTGAAAAAAATCAGCATTAAAAACTCACATGCGACATGATCTCAAAACCATTCTTCTTTTACTCTAAACTATACGAATCGGACAATAATGACCTTAATATAGTAAGGTATTGACGACGTTTTCGGCGCAGATGCTGAAGGGGAGCAGAACCTAAGCATTTCGTATATTCCAACCAGGGAATATAAAAAGGTCAAACCAACGCGGACATAATAATGCGAGTAGAAGATGACATAATTGCTGACGTCAGCATGATGCAGAGATTTATATACCATTTATGCCCTTTGCCCTTTGCCCTTTGCCCTTGCCCTGGTCAGGCGGGCATGAGGCCTTTTTTCGAAAAATATATTTCCTACAATAGCCCATATATTTAAAGAATTCTCATTTGAAGAGGAAAAGATATAAAAATCAGATCCCCCTCGTAGTAACTTATGATCCTAGCGCTTTGTAAATAACCTCCTCGTTACACTTCGTCGGTTATTTCAACGACGACTTCCCCGCTTTGAGAAGCTCATCGCACAACAACAAATTCGAAGCAATCCCCGTTGCCGCTACAACCGCATTTCTAATAACCCGAAACGAGTCCCACACTCCCTGCTCAGCCGGGTCCATACTTTCTCCCGACTGCAGATCCACGCCGACAATTTTTCCATCCGCGAGATCGTCCTGACAGTTGGAAACCATCTCCAACTGGTCAAACCCGGCGTTACTAACAAGAGTCTTTGGAACCACAAGAAGCGCATCTGCAAAAGCCATAACTCCAGCCTTGGTACGTCCTCTAACAAGCTTGTTTTCTGGAGATGTGAGATAATTGTGAGCACTCAAGTAAAAGGCCCCAGCTCCCGGGATAAGTGAGTTATCCTTAACCACATTTGCCACAGCACGCAGTCCGTCTCTAACGGCGTCTTTAACCTGAGTAACAACGTGATTAGTGGCGCCCTTAATAAGGATGGTGCAAGACTTTGGGTCTTTGTTTTCAGTGACAAAAGTGAACTTTTCCTCTCCAATTGTGTGTTCGTACACGTTCCCCGAGAATCCCAGCACTTGTGCGCTAAGATCATCAACAGAGTTCTGAGCTTCTCCTCCGCACACGAGCTGCAGTCTTTCCATATTGCGTCTTTTGGCTCTTCTCAGGGCGAGAATGCCGTTTTTAGCCAGGGTATCAAGCGACATTGGGTCTATGCCCTTTTGGTTGATAATGACAAACCCTTCGCCGTCTTTGCAAACGTCATTTTTCAACTGCACGATTTTCTTGAGCTTCTCATCGACAAAACGTCTCTCGGAGGCAACGAGCTTTTCACGCTGCTCTGCAGAAGAGTAGTAAAAACCAGAATTAACCTCCGTCTTTTCATACTCTAGCGAAACATTTAAAATAAGGACATGGGCACGGGGCACACTTTTGGGCATGTCCGGGTGACGTGCCCCGTGGTCTAGAACAAGTCCGCGAACAAGCTGTGTGTCTTTTGCCGTTTCGTGCATCATGGGCATGACTTCAATCATGTGCAAGTCTAGATTGTCTTCACTTTTCACCGCTAAAACGGCGTCCGTTACAATCGGGGTTAAGATCTCTGCCAGTTCAGGAGATACTTTTGTACACAGCGAAGACTGAGCCACTTGAAGTAAAACGTTTCTATCGATGGGTTTTTTAACTACAAACGAATTGAGAAATTTCAAGCTCGCCTCACGAGCAATCTCAAACCCGTCGGTAATTACAGTAGGATGAACCCCTTCGCTGATAAATCTTTCGGCTTGTTTCATCAATTCCCCAACCAATAGGCATACGGTTGTGGTTCCGTCTCCGGTGATTTCGTCTTGTGCCGAAGCAGCACGTGCGATCATTACCGCTGTCGGGTTCTGGATTTGCATTTCGGAAAGAAGAACTTTGCCGTCTTTTGTGATTTTGATGTTCCCGCTTCCATCAACAAGCATCTTAAGCGTTCCCTTCGGACCGAGGTTCGACGAAAGGACATTCTGTAAGCCCTGCGCAGCAGCCGTGTTGACCTGGAGGGCCTGGGAACGACGGAGTGACTCAGCTTTGGGGTTGAGAAGTTGAATCGCTGACATGTGGATTTTTCGCGATGGAGTTTGGAGCGAAGAAGGAGTTCGACTCCTGGCGGGGTGAACTATGCCGGGCAAGTTTTCGCGAAAATGTGCCCTCATGCCTTGATGGGGCATACCTTGTGCCCTTGTGCCCTCCTTGGCTAAGGGAGCTTGAGGTTTAAGAAATATGTATGTTTTCAAGCGAATAGAATGGAAAACATATCTAATCAGTCTCGATCTGCCTATTTAAAGGTAAAGCCCAATGAGTGGCAACCTGCCCTCTCAAGAAGCTTCAAACATAATTTCTAAAAAGGCTTTAACGAAACAAATGCTCTTGATAAAGTAGTTTCTCAGTGAAAGTGCATGGGCTTACATCAAAGCATCTTTTTATTCTCTGCAGAAGGCTCCTACCCTTGTCTTGGTTAACCGGACATTTACCACGACATACTGCTGTTGTCCATACATAAGCGCACTAATGCATGATGAGAATGTCTAAGATAAGGTAGCTCCATAAGATAACGGGGCCTGGAACCATTGATGAAAGCTTTCTCTGCATTTTAGTTCACCATAATAAGCTAGGTTAAGAGACTCGCTACTCATTCATGACGACGAACCTTGCATAAGCAGAAGTATTGATCTGGCCGCATCAAATGACGGGCACAAATATGCCGCGAGACTATTTCATGACTGTACCGTCTATCGCTGTAATTAAATCATTCAATACTGGTAAAAGGAGTACGTCTTCAAGAGACGGTATCCGTAATACTTTGATCGCTCAGACTTTGCTGACTTAAGACTGCATTCATAATAAAAGGCTCACTGCAGCAAATATATTTGAAGCATTGAGTGTCAGTATATTAGTAAGTTCAGAATTCTGTCACACTTAGCATTTAGCGACTAATAACTCCAGTCCTACAATCCAGATGTGAAATTGCATATATTTCCCCGCTTCCAGATTGAATGGCCAGCTCATTCCGTATAGTGTTATTATTCGGCTAGAGATGAGCTGAGCACATCATCACCTAGCAGCTTAAGACAAAGGAGTATGCTACATTGATTATCATCAGTCAATAGACCCCACTACGGTTCGTACGAGAGGTTGATAAAGATTGCATCAACCGCCTCAAAGGGGATAGTTAGAAACTGCTGATTAGAGCCTCCCCGTAGGGCCGGCCCGACAGAAGATTACTTTCAAACCAGAACAGCCTATGGGTGTTTGATGAGGTGAGGACGTCTTTAAGTTGATGCATCAATGACTGAAATCTCCACAGAGTGTTAACTCCCATAAATTGGTTCATAAGTGCATGATATCATATAAAACTTCAACTAGAGCGCGGCAGCCCCACTTCACTCGGTTTCGAGAAAACCTGACAGCAACAAACTGGTGGTTACAATCCCCCAAGTCAGCTAATAGAGTATTAAGTCTGTTCTATATATGAATATTAGTATCACCAATTCTAAGTGTTGGTCCAGTAAATTTAATCCTTCCTATTGTCAGAGCGATCCTACGCAAATCAGGCTATGATTTGGATAAAATATCCCGGTAATCTCATTATCCGTTTTAAAAAAACACGCCGATGAGGTATTCAACTGCGGACGCTTCCTGTGTCGGTCTAAACCTAAGATAAAAGCAGTCAGTACAAGTGCAAATGGCGGAGGAGAGCAAGGCCCAAAACCGACTACATTTGAATGATCAGAATCGACGAACAAATGTTCTGTGAAGCGATAACATCGATTCATAAGAAATTACGTTTTTTCAGGCTTCCCGGAACCATATTTGCCGCGATAAGAAAGCGCAATAAAGAGAAGATGAGGTCGAATAGATGGAATAGGTGGAGCACGCGTGGAAAACGTAAAAGAGAGCTTGCGACTCGTTCAATATGAGCTATCAGCGTCACTATTCTGACACATTCTTGACGAGTGCTTATAAATTCGGCGACTTGAATCATGGGGATGTGGCCGATTCTGTAGAATATGGCTCCCCCCGGTGAGAAGGCATGAGTGTTGCATGCGGTGGGATTTTTTAACCAGCGTTTAAAGCTGCGAAAAAGATAATGGACCAGTCATGTCCGGGTTTGGTTTCTGGGTAAGCGATGGTGTAGTCAAAACTGAGGCCAAGGGCGAGCAGTCGATTTGGTTTTTGGAAAATACGTTAGCGATTTTTTGATAAAATGTAGATCTTGGTCCTGTGATCAACAATTACAGAAAAGAATTTCGGGGCGGTGAAATTTTCTTGACTAAACTTGTTCTGAAAGTCGTGAATATCGCCCATCTTGACACCGTTATCCTTAAGTATGGAGCCAAGGCCAGCAGTCGACTTGAAAGAGTCAAAAAAATTCTGATTTTCGTGGTTTGACCAAAGGTCTACTACAGCAGCGGCGATCAAAAATTTTTGATTTTGCCTTTGCATGCGGTGAAATTCTCTCTAAACCTGCGTTTGAATTGGGAAATACGTAGTGCGCCAACCATTTGTATAGTGAGTGCAAGTCGAGCAAACTGAAAAGTCAAAAACGCGCTGATTTTGGCAAAGTTATATCCCCATCTCCGGTGGTTCAAAAAAATACTATTCATGCGTGCGGCGAGTTTCTCCCTGCTAAAGACATTGGGAAACACACGGATCGTGCACATCTTCACACCATCAGCTAACAGAGAGCGAACAGGTCCTTTACGACTTTTTATTCACGTATGATGGTAAGTTTGAAGACTTTACCTCAAGGAGTGTCTCCTGACAAGAAGCGTTGTGCTTTGAACGTCGAAGCGGATAGACTTTGTCTGGGAAACACACTTCTCGAATGCGTTGTGTCACTTTTCACGGTAGTTTTGTGGATCCCAATGGCAAATCCAGTGTGATTAGGTCGGTAGAAAGTTAACCAGGACCTTATCAGAATAGAGGATGGCGAAAGTTGACGTATTTTCAGATGTTTCAGATGAAGAGAAGATCGCGCACCTGTACCAACCCCATAGACTGAATGCGAACTTTTTTTTTTTTTGACTCAATTTCACCGTCATAGCGCGCCCAGTTTTGTTCTTAGATACTATATCACAGATACCATCAACATTGAAAGATTCCGTTGACATTTGTAGACTGACTAAGGAGAAACCAAGGTAGAATTGGTTATTGCACTAACTCTCGGCCCTTACACGACCTTTTTTAGATCACCAGCAGCGATTTAGGGCCTTTTATCACGTCGTAACGCACTCATTTATGAAGATGATGCAAAATTAATTACAGCATAAAAATGCCAAAGAAAATGCATAGCACCTTTGAGATTAGAGCTTCCAAAATGGGCCATTGGAGTAGGTCTTTATCAGCGTATCTATATCAAACATTTCCGCTTCGCTTCAATGTTCTCTCTTCCTAATGAGCCAATTCAAGCAAATCCCTGATAAGCTTTCCTGCAGCTACAACCTCTTCGTCGTGGTATCTTCTTCCCGTTAGCTGGAGACCAATAGGAGCATCCTTGAAATCAGCTGCATGATACGTCTCATGCTCCAATGTTTCTATATCTGACCTCGAACTCGCCTTCACCTTCACATCAAGCTCGGGGTCCTGATACAGTCCAGTTGGGAAAGTCAGATTAGGCATATCCAACAAGTTGAAAAGCGCTGTGTAGCCCCAGTAGTATGCTCCGCCTACGCCGTTTTCTGATCCTACAGGCGCAACGTTAAAGTAGTTGGGTGAAAGAATGAAATCAACCTTGTTCTCAACCATGTAGTCAAGATAATCTTTTCTAATCGAGTCTCTGACATAGTTGAGCTCGCGATTTTCTGTAATGGAAAGCTCTTTGTCTCCGGATCCAAACGAAAGGGCCCATTCGGTTAAATGAAGCAGCGGCTCACCACTTTTCTTGATCAGCTCTTTCTGTGCGTAGTTCCCATCACACGAGTACATTTCGTTAACCGTAGAGTAAGCCTCGGCCATTCTGATTGGCTCAAAGTCCACAACTTGGATCCCAGCCTTCTGTAACTTATTCACAACATGTTCTAGACCGCGCGAAATAGGCGGAGCAGGTTTCACAATACCGTCGTCCCACATTACCGCCACTTTCAAGTCTTGCGGTTTAGGAACGCCCACGCTTCTCCACGGAATCGGAATACACCATGGATCGTAATCAGACGGAGTTCCCTTGTTAATGTACGAGTCCATGAACAAGTCTATATCGTTTATATCACGAGCAAGCGGACCGGCTATAGCCACAACTGATTCTTGGCCCTTTCCAGAAGAAACTCCTCCCAAACATGAGATTCGTCTGGTGGAAGGACGAAGTCCGTATACGCCGCAAAAGGCTGCAGGACCACGAACAGACCCGCCTATATCGGTTCCGACAGAAAGAGCAGATGCTCCAAACCCTGTGGCGGCACCTTCACCTCCAGATGAACCTCCAGCGGTTAGCTTGAGGTTGTAGGGGTTTCTTGTTCTACCGGTGATGTTGTTATTTGAGTCTAAATGCATCAACGACTGGGGCTGATTTGTTCTGACGTAGAAAACAGCGCCCAAGTTTCTTAAAACTTTTACAGTTACCGCATCTTCCTTTGTAAGATTATCAAGCATCCCGACCCATCCACCATGGGTAATCTTGTTAGCTACACCGATTTGCTCCTTTAACGAGATCGGGACACCGTGAAGCGGTCCGGCGAGCTTACCCGTTTTGGCGAAAAGTTCATCGAGCTCCTGCGCCCTTTGCAAACCTTCGTCAATGAAAAATTCCATGGCAAAGTTGGTTAGTTGGTGCCCAACAACAGCTCTTTTGGCGTATGCTTTTAAAACAGTTACACAAGAGTATTTACCTAATTTGATAGACTCAACAAGATCAGTAGCAGAAAGTTCAGTAATTTCCATTTCTTGCGGATCTAAAATTTCTTCCTCTTTCAAAAATTTTACCCCGTTAAACACCGCATCTAGATCTCGAGGTACATTTGCAATCTTGAGGTCCGCAGGAATGGCTAGCTCTAGCCTTTTCCGGTATGCCTCGATCTTGGGGATCCACCCTTTGAATTGATCTGCATCGCTCACGTCGTTGGTGTAGTTGAAGAATTGTTCAGCCTTCATTGGTGTAACGGCCGCGATGCAGGTATTTATACGCTTATCTTAGCGCGATTTCCTAATCGGGCATGCCAAGGCGATAAGCGATGGATGTCGCTTAAAATGAATAAGGGTTGAGGGGAAAGAATGAGCTTTGCTTGAGCTATCCAAGGTCTGATACGTTCACAAGCAGCTGATGGATTGATTCGAGCGCTGGGTGTACATTGAATTGATGGTGGGAAGCGGTGATTTTAATGGAAAGCGGCAAGGAAACCTTAACCTCACTAAGAATTGTCTAATTGAAGAAAGAAACGCAATCAAGCTCTTGCATCTCGAAAGCGTAGCAGAAGGACCAAGCGGTGCTTCTCTCTCCATGATGGTCCATGGTGCACGGATGCGGACTTCGAGGTCCGCGCATAATACATAACTTTCAGAAGAAACGTTATAGAATCCGTCATCTATGTACAAATCTTCATGTACGTTGAAGCATAAGTAGCATGTAGAACCTGCATCACATGGAGTGACCCATACCTTTGTGCCTACCTGCTTTATTAACAACAAAGCAGCTCTATTCGAATTCTAGACAATTTCCTTGTCAGCATAGGAGTAAGTATCTACAAA
>JAJLSF010000450.1:10241-21981 GCA_030567395.1 Citeromyces hawaiiensis
ACAACACCACCTTCCACGGAAGTAAGAATGGCGGAAATAGTCAGCTTCCTTGAAGGGATGATAATGAGCATAGTCTCCCTTCGGCATAAGACCAATACATCATGCTCCACTGCGTCATGCAGTAGACCATGCATATGCACTGCAATGTATGAGGAGTAGAGAGTCGCAAACCAGACCGCTCCACAGGCCACTGAGGCCTTGGTTCATACAACCCATGAACCCGAATCTCCTCCGTATTAATTTAGGTCGACTACAATAAGTTGACGCCGAAGTTCTGGCCCAGGGAACTCTGGCAGGCACGCTGCATATGCAGTAATTTAGGACTAAGTCAGAATTATTGACTCGGGCCCATGAAATAAGATTTGGACCAATACTATTGGTTCCAAATTACGTCTCATGTATAGGATTGCATAACGGAGGAAAAATTGGCATCTCGGCAACTTGGTAGTATATAATGGGAGTTCTGCCCACCTATTGGGATTTACAGACAGAAAACACAGAGAAAAGAGAGAATAATAAACTCATTCACAAACAATTAACATTTCTGCTATAAATCTAAGTATGACTACTAACAGTAATATCACCAGTCCCGATACGATCCAAGGCGACGTTGGCGAATTAAACTTCCCACGTCAAGATTCCTCTAACACTAGATCTCTGACACCTGAAATTCTACCCACAACGGTGGATGATCTTCCCATTCACTGACTCAAAGAGGTTGAAGTATGGAAGGGAAATTACTTGAGGGTCACCAGATCCAGCTTACCCATTTGATCTTTATTTCCCAATCTAGATCTGAGCCGATCCGCATCGCGAACATCAACTGAAAAGCTCAACTCTCACCAATGCTTGACCTAAAATTTGTTGTCTTGTCAGCGATAACGTATACCAACAGTTATAGCTTTGTACTATAAATCCAGTCAGTCGCCCCGCAAGGTCGGTGGGAAAGATCCGAGGCTACACGCCCAACTATCCAGGAAGCAAGATAGTTCTTCCCGAGAAATGATCTGAGCATACGTCATTCTCTCATGAATAGGCCCAACAATTATGCTCCACTGCTAATGCAAGATAATGCACTCATATGCATGCATATGCAGTAGACCGCATACAAGAGATGTTATGTGAGGGTTTAGATCCAATTACCGGTCACTCCAGATCTATAAAGGTCTGTGGTTATATATCGAACCTTCTGTAGGTGATGCTCTAGTCGGACTATGGCACTAGATATTCATTTATTCAACCTACTGCCATTTATGCCAAGCTGCATATTGCGAGGCGGCTGGGCATTGCCTCATTTCCGAATGATTGGCAGTGAGACAGTTCCATTACGTTCTGGGCTCAGACTATGTGCTATTTTGCATGTAACGGGAGAGATTGGCATCAGACGGCTTGGCAGGTATAAAGGAGCGAGTTGGTCGAATAGGGAATTAACTGGGAACTTGACGAGTACTCTGCAAATACTTACAAGAACTCAACAAGTGTTGAAACAATCAAGCTACACACAATCAGTGATTAATATCACATTGGTGATATCACAGAATAAGAGAGCTTATTCGTTGTTCATCAGTTACCAGTTAAAGACTTAAACTCTGACAGTATGGAACAACTCTGCTCAAGCTTTGTTACAAGGCAGTAGATTTTCTTTTTTTTTTTTCACCCACGCTTAATCAGGGAGCCTCTGAGTATGGCAAGACGGACAATTGTTGCCCAAGGTCATAGCCCTGTGGAGGATCCCCAAGAGTCAAGAATATATTCCACCATCTCTATGCAATGAAAAGCTATACAAGAGTTTGAATCCTGTCTCGAGTTTCACCGATAATAGAATGACTACACATCTTACTAGAGAGTAAGATAGTCTAAATATTTCACTTAACAGCTCCCCTAAAAGCTCAAATATGTGGCCATGTTGAGAGCATATTAAGATCCTGAAATTGCGTCGTTGGAACAAACGCGGAACTCGGTCTGAACACGAAGCTGCAGCTTTATACCCTCATCATGAGACGTTTGAGGAGGGTGAGGATTCATTCCCATCGATAGTCTTCACTTCTTCTTGGCACCTCAGCTGCGTAGCGATTCAAAAGCTTTACTCCTCATATGTATGTTTTTGACTGCTAAGCTTTCGCTTCGTTGCAATTTTCGAGTATCTAGTCTCCGTGAAAAAGCTCTGGGTGTTTTCAAGCGTATGACCTCGGGAGGTGACCGAGGACATTTAAATATTCGCTAGGGTCCGTCTTTCAGACTCCTCAACAAAGCAGATGGGTTGAGAGACTTTTGCACCAACTTGGTTTCCCGATTAGCCCCTAGCTGATGTCGTTGATCACCGAGATTGTAGATATGAGGGGGATTGCACTGGCGTCAGTCTTATACCCATTTACTGCTCAAGGTCATGCATCGTGATACTCATATCAGCCGATGATTCAAGGAGTTGGCAAATTACCGTTACATCATATCCGGGATGCATCTCCTGACAGAAGCTGGCAGAAGTAACACAAAAGCTTGAGGCCGACAAAACATGCAAAAGCATCAAAGCATAAAGGAAAGAAAAGTTTAGCTCCCGGCTATACTAAGCAACGGTTGTCAATATAGATATGGACCGACCGCTTTAGGTTCTCAATCCTAATATATATGCATCATAGAACACAATGTGTTCAACCAGTCGAGCGGAGCTCTCAGTCATCAACGGTACGATGATCGTAGCCACAGCCTTTAACTTTCCATAGATAAGCTCGAATAGAAAACCCGTCAGCAACTGCGAGAAAAAACTATACACAGAAGTCATCTATTGATAACTCGAATCAAGCCTCAAAGTCAAAAGCGTACATCCATGCACCATGCAGCTAAAGTGCATAAATCTCAACGGTGCATAGATAACACCGTGATGGAAAAACTCTTTACACTGTACCGCGAAAAGGTTGTTCCGAATACCGGAATAACACTGTTGCTGCTGAGTCAACTCTGCAATGCTATTATGGTCATAACATGCAAGTTGTTGGTAACTGATCGAAGTCTGGAACATCCGATCAACCCATTTCAGATATTATTCGCTAGAATGAGCATAACTTATGTCGCTTCGTTGCTTTATATGTGGATAAGAAAAGTGGATAACTATCCGTGGGGCCCTCCCCAGTTGAGGCCATTTCTGATCGCTAGAGCGTGTGTTGGATTTTTCGGGGTCTTTGGACTTTATTATTCTCTTCAGTATCTTTCCATTAGTGATGCGGTAGTTATTACTTTTTTAGCTCCAACTGTGGCTCCCATTTTAGCGAGAATTATTTTAAAAGAGTCTTACTCCGTGGTGGATGCCGTTGGTGGGATAGTTTCCTTCTTTGGGGTGATTCTCATTGCTCGTCCGCATTTCTTGTTCCCCAACTCGGGAGTGGCAGATAGTCCTGCCGAGTCGGGGAACCCGAGGGACCGCTTTATCGCCACATGTGTGGCTCTTTTAGGAGTCTTTGGTGCTTCCTCTGTAACTATTCTTTTGAGATATATAGGATTCGGAGCTCACCCGCTTATTTCCGTTTCTTATTTTTCATTGGCTGTAACCATCATTTCCTGCATAGCCATCACGGTGGTGCCTTCCTACACCTTTCAAATCCCACAGTCATCGAAGCAGTGGTTTCTGTTTACACTGATGGGCATTTCCGGGTTCGTTATGCAGTTTACCATGACGGCAGGAATCCAAAGAGTTAAAACATCAAAGGCGGCTCTTACTCAGTATACCCAGGTGATATATGCGCTTGTTTTCGACCTCTTGATCTGGCACCACTTCCCAGGGCTTTTGAGCTTTATGGGTTCGGCTATCATCATTGGGAGTGCCTCAGGCGTGCTGATGGCAAAGCAAGATGATAGAAATTCATCAGCCGACTTGGAGAGTCTGAGCGACAAATTCGGCAGCGATATCAGCCTGGACTCTATTCCGTCTCGTACGGAGTTGTAAAATATTTTACGAGGTGTAAAAGTATTGCACTCCATTCCGTCTTTTACAGAGCCGTAAAAATATTATATTCTTTGAAAGCGCATTGGTTTGTCGTCCGTAGACTGTAATCTCTTGTTACATCCTCTTTAATCATTTATATGTAGTCTTTGGTCAGAGGATCGCCAGGCATTTTTCTGACGCCTTGCAGTCCCATTGGTAAGCTTTACTCCCGATGAGACAGTCTTTGTCCTCTTCTTCTGGTCAAGAATCGATAACGAGGCTGCGCTTCTTCTTAGAATAATAAAAACAATTTTTTGTAGGTGTACCTAGGCTGTATCAGCGATGAGTTGACTGGTCTTTTCGCTGCTTTGTCTCAGTGCGTAGATTCTTTAACATGCTATGTGGTCTGTTGATTGACGGTTGGATGGTAATCCCTCTATAATTGGTATGCAAACTACTTCAAACTCACCTAATGGTGTGCCTTCATTTCACTATTATAACCTAAATGTGGTGCTAACTAACGCAGATGGTGGAAGTTTAGGCTCGAGACATCCAAATGGAGCACAGCCTAGCCATGGCTTTAACGAAGCGTCATGCTGTAAGCTGAATGACATCATCCCAAGTATATTAGCTTAACAGTGACATCCATTATAAGGCAGGTATTATGGCAAGGCATATTCGGACTCTTTCAAAGTGACGCAGGATATACTCACGGTTCATATTATAGTGCAACGTACATGAGCAGTATGTACATGGGTGGATGACGGAATGGCTTCATCTGGAGCTTTCTGCTCACAGAGACTTAAATCAGGCAGTATCGGCACGCCTTGACAGAGACGGATCAATTTTTATGTCTTTTGTTAAGCTCCTCGACAGATCTCTTTGTACACAGTCTGTTGCATACGCACGATTGTCTCAAATCAGCGGTGGAGTATGATTGATTTGACCTGGACGTTAGGGTGCTCAGTCCATTTCTCGGGTACGTCATACCTCCGTGGAGACTAATCTTGTGGGCTGTATATTTATCAACGGCGTTGCATTGTGGCTGTCTGGCTTTAAGGCTATAGTTTTAAACCGAGACAGGGCATTCTCACTAACATTCGAAAATAAACGAAGGATTCAAATTAGTCTGGCTAACGTAATAACTTTCGAGTTCTTTGAATATCTGGTGAACATTTGTTTCCGCAAAAGTTCCCTATTAGCACATATTGATTAAATGCCGGAAGCGTGAGACAAAAGTAGATTGAGGTGTTAAAACCTTCAAAGTGGATAAACATCCACTAGATATAGATCCGGTGAGTACAGCTTGTCTTCTGGATGTCGCTGAACATTGGAATAACCTCAACTCAACAGAAAGAGCTATTTATCAACATATAATTGCGACGAAGCGTAAGCTCAGGAGCTTATAGATTAAAAGAGAGAAAAGATGCAAAAATGCAAAAATGGGACGTGAGATCTTTTCTGTATGTCTTTGCTCTCAATTTTGTCCCAAGGCTTTCTCTCACCACAAGAGCCACAATATAATAACCGCCACACATTGCCATTTGCGGCTTGCAGATGATTCCATCGATAGTAGACAAATGGCTAATCTTTTCTTTCCACCAGGGCCTGATATTATTTGATTTTCCCTGATTCTCTCTCTCAACCTCCGCTTCCAATAAAATCGCTCGTTGATCATCAAGGATCAGCTTTTAAAGCTTTCTACACACGTCTCGATCAACTTCCTATACCCAGGCATCCACAGCCTGGAAGCCGGTTTTCCCGAAATGTTCATGCTCCTGATTTGAAATCACGAAATCGCTTTTGATCCAACTGAGCCAAGCTTTAAGAAGACAAACGTTATGAAGGAGGTTATTGAGGAGCTTTCCAAGAGAAGAAAGAGCAGGCAGTAGTTGGATGGTAGGGAGGTTAATGTACCATCATCTCATGGGGTTCCCATATTGCAATGCAATATCTATTATGATGTATGCATAGGACTTTTTAAATATCAAAGCATACCGGTTATACATCTTCTTAAGCACTAAGACCCTCTCACCTCAGATATAAGTGATTCTATCAAGCCATCAGCTAAGAATCCGTCTTTTGATTTTTGTTTGCTCTCGACCAAACATATCTCTTGTTGAGCTCTGTCATTTTTGCAGGAAAGGAAGGAGGCGGCGATTGAATCAACCTGCGGTTATGTCGCAATTCTCTCGATGAATGGCTCAATACGACTTTGCTTCAGTCAAGCATACTTTCACCAATAATCAAGGTGATTAGAAAAATCTCAAAGCAGTATGAGACGAATCATGCACTGATTCTTTCACTCACTGTATTGAGTGGGAAGGCTTTCGCCCTATCTCCACAATCGAGGATCCAGCTTGTCGTGGGCAAAGATGACTGTGTAGCAGTGGAATTTGACCATCCAGAATTCGGCCTGATCAAGAGTCACCTGATCCAAGATTCAGATCCAGGGTCTGAAAAGTGCATTCCGCGGATCTGGTGACCCATAAAAAGTTACCATTATATACTTGTTCATGTATTTTGGAACGCTACTCACTTATAGGGCACACTCACCAGCAGATGCATGGAACAACGACGAGACCTACAATTTAGAGCCCAAGTTAACGTGCACCGCCTTTGTCTGGGTATACATCCTCAATCCGTATTCACCGAGTTCCCTTCCAAACCCACTTTGCTTGACTCCGCCAAACGGGACTCTAAAGTCTGATGCATTAGTAGAGTTGATCCAAACCTGTCCGCTCTCTACCTTTCTCGCAAACTCGTGAGCCTTGACGAGGTTTTCCGTAAAGATGGCTGCTCCAAGCCCATAGATCGAATCGTTAGCCTTACGAATAGCCTCATCGTCTGTGTGGAATTTGGAGATTGATACAACAGGTCCAAATATCTCCTCTTTGATTATAACCATATCCTCAGAACAGTCTGCGAATATGGTGGGCTCAACGTAGCATGAAGACTCCGGTAATCCTTTGGGAGCACATCCGCCTAAAACTAGTCTGGCTCCCTCCTCGATGCCCTTTCCAATGTACTCCAGCACTCTCTGTTGCTGCTTTTTAGAAACCTGGGGCCCTACATGGACTTTGGAATCAAACACATCCCCTTGAAGGTACTTCTCCTTAACGTGCTCCACAAGTTTTTGGATGAACTCGTCATATATATCTGCGTGCACGTATACGCGAGACGTTGCAATACAGATCTGTCCCATATTGTACATCACGCCAAAAGCTGTCCATTTCACAGCCTGGTCCATATTGCAGTCATTGCACACCACCAAAGGCGACTTGCCGCCACACTCCATAGTTACAGCTTTGAGGTTATCGGCAGCTGCTCTTTGGATGGACTTACCAACAGCGGTGGATCCCGTGAACGATACCTTGTCTATATCTGGATGAGCAGCTATAGCAGATCCGCACTCCTCGCCGTCTCCCGTTACAACGTTCAAAACGCCAGCAGGAAATCCTGCTTCTACAAATAGCTTACACAACTGCAGTAAAGACAACGGGGTTAGTTCAGACGACTTCATCACCACAACATTTCCAGCAGCTAAGGCTGGCGCAATCTTCCATACAGCCATGGCCATTGGGTAGTTCCAAGGGATAATCTGACCGCAAACCCCATGAGGCTCGTGAATGGTGTACACCAATTTCTGACGAGTTGTTGGGATTTGCTCGCCGTGACATTTATCGGCCCAGCCCGCGTAATACCTGAATACGTCTATTGAATGTGAAACGTCATAGACGGCGTTGTTATGATACGGTTTCCCGGAATCAAGTGCTTCCACCAGAGATAGCAGCTCTTTGTCTCTCTCCATGAGAAGCACCAGCTGGAACATTAGTTTGCCAATCTCCGTTCTAGGGTACTCCTTCCAAGTGTGCTCAAAGCATCTTCTCGCATGCGTAACAGCAACGTCAACGTCTTGCTTGGAGCCGCAGTACACTGATGTTATCTTTTCGCCCGTAGCTGGATCTAGTGTGTCCAGCGTTTTTTTCGTCAAAGATGGAACGAACTGGTTGTTGATAAAAAGCCCCGTGGGCTGCAATACAGTGCGGCCGTCAATGGCCAGTGGGACTTCAAGAGAGAGCGACATGCACAGTTCAAGGGGCATCGTGCATAATATAGGTGGTTTGTAAGCGGGTTTTCCCTTTCGGGTATGTGCATGCGCCATATCCTAAAGAGGTATGCGCAGCCGAACAAGAAAGCTCGTGCACTGACCAAAGTGAAAAAACAAAAAAAAAAAAAAAAATATGTCCTCTCAGGAATACTCATCTGATGAGGAAGAATATTCGAAATCACAAGTATATCTTGGATTTGTCGATACTCCCATTTCTGCTGAGGAGCCCATAACTCACGAAGATACTTTCATAGGCGGCCAGCCATTATGGTTTAACTCCAAATCAGCTCCGCCTATCGAGCTGGTTTCCTGCAAAAACTGTGCTTCCCCCATGGCTTTACTATTGCAAGCATTTAGTCCCATGGAGGGGACTTTTTACGACCGAATTATATATATATTTGCATGTAAAAAGTCTAGTTGCAGACGAAAGAAAGGGTGTATTAGAGCTATTAGAGCTGTTTGTAAAGATCCTAAAATAATCGCATCGAACAAACAGGAGGAAGACGATTTTGCGCAAAAGGAGCTGGATGAAAAGTTGCAAGCCGAGACTCAGAAAAAACTGCAAATCGAATTGACAAAAGATCTTTTCACCTCCAAGGGGCCTCAATCTTCTAACCCTTTCCGTGAATCATCGAACCCATTTGGGTCGTCTAACCCCTTTAACCCTGTTCCGAAAACAGAGTCGAAAAAGACTTATGCACAGGCAGGATCTCAGGCGGTAGCTCCACCTAAACCTGAGCCTGTCAAAGTAACATCTACTCTCCCGGAATATCCCGGGTCGTTTGTCTATGTAAAAGGTGAAAAGTTTCACAAGAAAAAACAGGAACTGCCCAAGGGCTTTCAAATCGATCAAGCGGCTCTTGATACAGAGGTGGAACCCTCTGCCGGGAAAATAGAGGATCCCAAGATTAACGAAATTGCTGGAATGATGGATGATACCGTTTTCCAAAAATTCGCAGAAACTGTCTCTTATAATCCTTCCCAGATTCTCAGATACGATCTTGGAGGAGCTCCTCTTTTGTATTCTTCAAAGGATGACGTGGCCAAAGTTTTCTCCGGTCAGCCGAAAGTCCCCAACCCGGGATATAACCCGTCTAGTGTTCGGCAGTTTGAATTGCAGCTGATGCCGAAAGCTATTATCGATCTCGAGAAGGACGAACCCGACATTATGCTCAACGGCATGGAGTGGGGCACTATAATCGTGGCGACGGATGTAGAGGACGTTGTTCCCAAGCTGGACGAGAATTATGTGGGTTACATCGAAGAGTGGTGTGGCGTTCAGTGGGAGGAGTCTAAGTGAACAATTTTCTATAGTTGAATGTAATGTCCTTCTGCTGAGGTCTCAAAAGGCGATCATCCAAGAAATTTGTTTTTATAGGGAGCGGAATTAATTTATTTTGGAGCTCCACTAGAGCGTGGCTGGCAATTGCGACGAGAAGTTATCAGTTTATCTCATAGCAGAATATCCAAAGAGAAAAATATTCGGTCCATCTGTTTAGGGGATACAATTTTGCAGCATTTTTCCTCAATCTCTCTCCTACTTATTTCCGGCCACTTGTGATGAACAGTTCTAAAACCATCAAAATAGCCATGCCAGCCAAGAAGGGTTTTGGATGCTCGAGGTTTATCCCACATGTTCAAGGATCAATGAATCATTTAGAAACGAGGCGAAGACGTAAACTCGCCAAAGAAGTTGTCACCCTCTCTCTTCTTTACCATCACGAGCAGGGTTGAACTTCAGCTCTTGCCCTTTCGAAATTCTCAAGTATGTTGACTGAACGAAAGGAACATTTCTGGATTGCAAACCGAAATCTTTCAAACTCAAGGCATTTACATTTTGCGCACATCTGGATCATGTAGAGTCACGCTTTCATCGAGACTCCCCACGGTATGTCACTTTGTTGAATGAA
This sequence comes from Citeromyces hawaiiensis, assembly GCA_030567395.1. Lineage (NCBI taxonomy): Eukaryota > Fungi > Ascomycota > Pichiomycetes > Pichiales > Pichiaceae > Citeromyces > Citeromyces hawaiiensis. Next base: position 20,179 of record JAJLSF010000450.1, read on the forward strand.
ATAAGACGCCTCCTTATTAGAGTATCTCTACGGCGGGTGTACATTTAGGCTTGATAATCGGCGCTCTAATGCGCCATGTGAGTACCCATTGAGATCGAGAGAGGACTGTGGGTAGCAAAAGAAAGACAACTGTCAACAGTTTTGCGAAAAGGGTGGTGGAAAGCATAACCCGAAATACAGTACCGGTATCACTCTTAAGTGCTAGAAGCTTTGGAATCAACCCGGTACTGCCTGGGAAAACCTGGTACTAAAAATAAGGGAGGGTATGCTGAATTTTTTCCGGGCCCTATATAAGATCTAGGCTGAGTTGATTATGTTTGTTATGCGCAGCTATTTTTTCTGTTCCATAAAACGGCAAAAGTTGAAGCAAAAGGCCTTGGGTGGGGGTGGTGGAATCTAAATAATGAGATCGTTGATTAGTTCCAGAGAAGAGGCACCCGTGCGGAATGCTTCTTTGAAGTTTAAGTCGTTCAGCGTGGCGATAATTCTGCTTCATGCCGCTTAAGAGCTTCAGCCCCGTCTACAGAGGTGAGTACGACATAATGATCACTACCCTATTAGCCCAATTTTTCTCGTCTGGAAAAATCAGCCACAACAAAGTTATCGGAACTTATGGAGGCTGTATGAGAGGAATGTATGAAATAGAATTCATCTAAATATGCCCTTCCCAGAGGCTTATTTAGCGGTATTGATTACCTTTCTGTGTTTAATCAACTACCGTAGAGCCGATCCGGAGTTACACGTTGATACACGAGGCACAAGAATCTGCATGGCAATGCAATGGTCACGCCCGTACACCTTTTATGGAAAGGTTGTCGAAATCATGCCAGCTCAGACTATAGACGGTAAGGCAATCAGCGGTGAACTAAAAGCAGACATCGCGAATGATATCAGAACCATCCACGAATCAAGCAAAGAGTTCCACCCTAAACTAATCATTATTCAGGTGTGATCTAGACCAGATTCCTCAACTTATGTACGTATGAAAATAAAATCCTGTCTAGAAGTTGGGATCGAATGTTTCATCATCACCATTTCTGACGATGTGAGACAGGATGATCTTTTATCTCAGATCGACTCTTTGAACAAATGTGTTCATGGAAATCTTGTTCAGCTGCCTCTTCCAGCTCATTTAGACGATGATCACCAGCTCTGTTAGCGCGGAGAAAGACACTGACGGGTTCTCTGAGCTGAATTTGGCCAAAATCTTTAAAAGAAATGCTTCTTCATCGCAAATTCCTTGCACCCCAAAGGGTATTCTTTGTTTGTTGAATCACGAAAGGGTAGAGATGGCGCGAAAACCGCTGTTGTGTGAGGTAGATTTGATATTGCGGGTGGGCCCCTTTCTAAATTATTAGAGAAAAAAGGTGCTACTGTAACTACTATTCATTCTAAAACTACTCCTTCAGATGACATTGTCGTTGCTGCCGTGGGAGCTGCCAGTTTTATAGTAGGACAAGATCTGAAGGAGGGTGCCACAGTGATAGACGTGGGTACCAACTTTGTGCCTGACGCTTCTAGAAAGTCGGGCTCACGCATGTGCGGTGACGTGGACTTCAGCTCGTGCTCGCAGGTTGCCGGCAAAATCACTCCGGTGCTGGGCAGAGTCGGTCCCATGACTGTGTTGATGGTTTTGCAGAATGTGCTGGAAAGTGCAAAGAAGGCTTATGGTATTTGAGGTGTTCAGTAATAGACTCAAACAACTCAAGATGCTGCTAGAGTGAGCGGCAATTTTAATTGATCTGTAAATTGTCAATGCATATGATCCTCAAAGTGTGTCCGTGTAGTTTCCAATCGACTGGA